>JANAVB010043019.1:8023853-8188853 GCA_029216955.1 Iris pallida
ATGTCCCAGGTTAGTCTAGCCTTTTGTCTCCAGAATTCGGTATCAACCCTGATTCTAGATTTAAGGATCGCCTTGGCGAGGTTGAGAGAGGCTCAATTTTCCTGGGAATTGACGACGGCGAAATCAATCTCCGCACGGGTGACATCGTCTTCAGCGTCTTTGATGGCTTGAAAAATGTCTCCGAAAGCAAATTTGCTCCAGACCGTAAGGGCTTTTCTAGTAGCTTTGAGTTTGGTAGCAATTCTGACCAGAGGATCCGGGTGAGTGACAGAGGCCCAAGCCTCTTCCACTATGTGCTTGAACTGGGGATGGTGGCGCCAGAAGTCGAGGAAGCGAAAGGATTTATTGATGAGGTTCTGGGTGTTGTTAATCTCGAGAAAGAGGGGGAGTGGTCGGATTCGGTTGAGTTCAGGTGCGACAAATTACTGATCAATCCCAGATCCGACCAACAGTCATTCACCATGGCACGATCAAGGCGGGAATACTGCCTATGCGATCCCTCTTGCATGTTGCACCAAGTGAACTGGTTGCCGTGGAAGGGGGATAGCGGAAAGATGGGCGGTTAAGGCAAAGTTATTGAAGTCCTCCATGGCCGAATGAGGGGGGTCACGGCCACCGGATTTCTCCTCTCTGCAAGATACAATGTTGAAGTCTCCGATGCAAAGCCACGGCATATCGTCGTGCGGAAGGAAGGGACCCGACAGAAGCTCCCAAAGAACTCTACGTTCCGGGATGCTGCAGCTTCCGTGGACGGCCGGGAGAAGGATGCGGGACTTGAAGGCGGGATGCTCTACCCAACAGGAGAGGGCTTGAGGGGAGTCGTTAGTAATGCCAAAGCGGAAGTCAGCGGCGAAGAATATCCAAATGTCGTGACATCCGGAGATCGCGGAAGGGAATCCCAGCTTGAGTTGGATTTCTTTCATTCTTTTGTGGGGTATTTTGGGTTCAATAATGAAAAGTAAATCAATCCGATTGGATTTGGTAAGGCTAATGATCCGATTCAAAGTTTGTTTGTTCCCAATGCCTCGAATATTTCAAGAAAGAATGTTAGGCATTAAGGTAGGAGGCAGGGGTGTTTTGCAGCTTTGCGGCGGATCTCGTGGTCATAGCCGTGCGCTGCCTTTGTTTCTTGGACTTCTTCTTTTTCTTGAGATTGTTGTTTTCGGGGCTGGTACATATAGCCCCACCTGAACTCGATTTTACGCCTGCGGCTGCCGAAGGGGAATATTCAGAGTCTTCACACTCCGCTAGTGCGCAAAGAGGATTATCTCGGTCAAGGAAGCCCGCTTCCTGAGCCTGCCAAAATATGCCGGTGAGAGGACGAGGAGGGACCATGATCGGGCATGGGGGGATGTGGATCGGCAGAGGACGGAGCCCCGGCTACCGCAACCGTTGAAGAGGGAACTGATGGCCGAAGGCTGATTACTGGGGGTCACGAGTTCGGAGGGGGAGGCTTGGAGGGGAGCAGCGGGAGAGGTCGGGGTGATGGGGGGAATTTGAAGGGGAACGAGTGCGAGGGCGGTAGGGGGAGAGTATGAGGGATTAGGGAGGCCACCGGAGATAGGCGTCTCCGGAGAGCAATCATCCGGGGCAAATTCTAGAGCTCCGAAGGAATGATGAAGGGTGATGGCGAGTGAAGGGGGAAGTGGATTTGGAAGGCATTCGAAAGCCGGTGACTCAGGAGCTCCATCAGCTGGGTCCGAGTCTAGCGCTCCGAAGGAATTATGTATGGTGATGTCGAGAGAAGGGGGATGTGCGGAGGCAGAAGCGGTGAGGATGGGGGAACTCCGAGAGGGAGGAGGGGGGATGAAGGGGATCTGCGTTGTGGGGCGGGATGGGGGTGCCGTGCCAAGATCGCGCGCTTTCCTGGGGACAGGTTTCTTGAGTTCCGGGTGTGCACGGAAACAGTGTTGTAGAGAGTGGCCGCACATCTGGCAGTGTTGACAGAAAATAATGCTGTTGTCGTAAACCAGCGCCTGACTAAAGCAATAATGCTGTTGTCGTAAACCATCTGTCGTAAAATATATATATATATATATATATATATATATATATATATATATATATATATATATATATATATATATATATATAATATATATATATATATATATATATATATATATACAAAAAACATATATATATATATATATATATATATATATATATATATATATATATATATATATATATATATATATATATATACCGGAGCACCCTTGCTCGCCACCCCCGTCTTCGTTGTCGGGTGGCCGACCTGGCCGGCTCCGCCCCCGGGCCGGCTCAGCCATGGCGGCTCCCCCCGCTGGCAGGCCGTGCCCGGCGGCCGTAAGCCCCCACCACCCTTCCCTCTCCCCTCCCACCCCTTTCCCTCCCCTTCCCCGCTCTCCGCCTCCCTCGGAGCTCCCTGGCAGCCTCCTAGCCAGCCGCCGGAGCCTGGGGACGCCCGCCCAGTCTCCCTCGAGCAGTGCTGCACCTGGGGACGCGCGCTCCCCGCCGTCGGGTCAGGCCCCTGCCTTCCGTCGTTTCCCTCCGTTCGCGCCGCGCTGGTCAGGCCTCATCCGCCCGACCTCATCCGGCCCCGGTCGCTGCGCCATCATCCCCTCCCTCGTCGCCTCGCCCAACCCCCTCCGGCAACTCGCTCGCCGTCGGGACGGCCTCCCCCGCCGGAGCCAACACTCCCATCTCCGCCTGCCCCCTCCTCCTGCGACGTTGCCGTGCTTCTCCTCTCCACGGCCGCCCCGAACCACCTCCTTCCGCCCGATGGCCGACCCGTCCCCCCCCGAAAATCGTGCCCCCCCCTCTGCTCCTCCGGCCGGCGCTCCTCGCCGGTGCTGGTCCCCCGGCGCTCCCGCCTCCGGGAACCGCGCTGGGAGGGGCCCGATGTGCCCCGAGCCACGCGCCTCTCCAACCTCGGGCAGAACGCCCGTCTTGCTCCACGTGCCCTCATTGGGTCGCGAGCCAATTTCCCGCCCACCCGTTGCTTCGGGCGGTGTTCCCCCCCCCGGGGTGGAATTCAAACTTTGAATTTTCCAGCTCTTTCATTTTTTGCATTCAAAAAAAAAAAAATCTCGGGCTTTGTGTCCACACGCCATCCTAGGGCTGAGCGCCCACCCTATTCGAATGACGGTTTTTGCTGTTTCGATATGTTTTGTAGAGTTTTGAGATTTCGAATTTCGGGAGTCCCGAAATTTCGAAATGTCGAACTTCACCTTTTTTATTTTCGTACCTTTCTCAGCAGAGCCCTTTTGTCTGTTTGGCTCTGAACCAGTCTGTAACGCTCTTCGTGAGCCACCTTTCTCTATTCAATAAAATGTCTCCCTTTCAAAATATATATATATATATATATATATATATATATATTATATATATATATATATATATATATATATATATATATATATATATATATATATATATATATATATATATATATATATATATATATATGGCCGACTCAAATTGAGCATTTTTGGAATTTTTAATAGAATATGAAAGTACTCATATAAAGCAATATATAGAGCAAGTCAATTGAGCATTCTTGAAATTTTTAACAGAAGACGAAAGGGCTCAAATAGAGCAATTGAATTTGGTTTCGAATATTCGGATAATAACTAAGATTTTAATATTTCGGATATTCGAATAATAACATTCGATTTTTTTTAGCTAATCGAATCGGATATTATCCAATATCCATTAAACTAGACGGATATGAATTCGAAGTGTCAAAAGAGTCATTCTGATATCGAATCGGATTTGGATATTACATAAAAAAAAATTGGATATGGATACGGATACGGATATTGACCTATCTGTACCAATAAGCATCCGTTGACACCCCTATCGGTATCGGTTAGTATCAGTAGCGGTCTGTATCAGACTTGGACATGCCAAACCGTATCAGTATCGGATGATAATGTAAACTATGGATGGGATGCACATCATTAAGTAATTAATATAGACCTTCACATACTTTTCTACTTCCGTATTTCTATAGAAAAATAAACTCAGATTAGAAATGTGTCAATTCCCATAGAACAACACAAGGTGCTAGTGGAGAGACAATTATGGGATTCTTATACCTAGCATAATCATGTTCAACCTTCACTTCTAAACAACTGACTGTCTTCTTCGCAATGGCTACGATCTGTAAGTTGCAAGCAAATGAATACAGCTTTCCAATTATATACCTGTGTTTCATCCAGATTTCTTTACGCAAAAGGATTACCAACAATAATAAATCACTTATGCCAAATATTGTGAACGTCAATTTCAATCCTCAGCTCAGTTGTACACAGAGGGAACAGTAAAGGTTCATATGATCAGTCTAGAAATGTTCTGTTAAAATAGGAAAATATCCAATTATAAGTTATGAAATCTAGTATCGATGACACTGACACAATGTCTTCCCCCGTGATTACCCAAATACAAGTTATGAACTTTAGTCTAGAATCTATATAACTAAGTGTAGGTCCCAAGGTTCCACTATCTGCTAAGTTGTTGATTACTATTTATTATCATAAAGTACCAAATGACATACTACGACATTTAGTTGCATGCAATTAGACTTTTCTAGAAATTAAAACTTCTAGAAAATAGCTTTTTCTAAGATCTTTAATCTTTTATTTGACTCAAAATCGATAATCCGGTGAAACTAGTTGATACAGCACCTAGATTATCAAACCATGAGTACATATCAACTTACATAAGGTCCATGGGATCGAATCAACCTATGTTTTAACCGTCCAATTAGGGGCGCAATACGAGTCCTGAAATGCCAAAAATCATGGATTGGTCTGGTTTGGTTCGGCCAAATCGAACCAAGTCTGGATCGATCGAACTGGAGATGTGCTTGAAGGTAACTCTAGAGGGGGTGAATAGAGTGTGTATCACAATTATCCAATAAAAGTAAGGCTAATTACCAACTAAACAATAATAACAGCAAGTATGGAAAGGTAATGTCACGACCCGCACCCGGTATGGGGGCACGAGTGTTGGAGTGGGTAGGGTTCCCAACCTATGTGGAGAAGACCCCGGAGTGCGACGAGCATCGTCTGTGTGTCAGAGAAGCTCGGGGACGTGACGAGGCCATTCGGAGACGAAGAAGAAGCTCGGGAGGTACCATTTTATATTCTAGAACAGGGGAGCCACCATTGTTAGAGTGGGTGGGGTTCCCAACCTATGTGGAGAAGACCTCGGAGTGCGACGAGCGGCGTTTGTGTGTCAGAGAAGCTCGGGGAGGTGATGAGGCCATTCGGAGACGAAGAAGAAGCTCGGGAGCCACTATTTTACATTCTGGAACAGGAGAGGCAGAGTTCGGGCCGAACTCTGCCCCCACACAGAGTTCTGGCCGAACTCTGCCTTTTGGTTCCAGAACTGTTCTGGTTGCCAAACACAGAGTTCTGGCCGAACTCTGTGTCGTCGGGGCTGAAGCATTTTTCTGGGTGTTTAATCACTATTGGATCATATCCTACGGTCCAGGTTTTGCTGTAGATTAGGAGATTTATACATGGTTATTCTTAACCCTAATTACAACACAACATTGAAGAACAAGAGAGAGAAAGGAGGCAAGAGTGCCATTGAAACTTTGGAAAAGAACGAGGAGGATTGAAGGCCATTTTCGAAGGAGGATCGTGTTCGGGTAATATCTACTCGTCGTTCTTGTTCTTCGTAGCTTTGTAATCATTATTATTGCTCCTAAGTGTTGTGGGGATCCGATATGGATCAGAAGAAGTTTGTAGAGGGTGTACTCCTTTATTTCATTAGTGAAGGCTTCTTAGGGTTGGACTCCGATCGTCCTGTGGTTTTTCCCGTAAGGGTTTTCCATGTCAAAAATTCTCTGTGTCTGTGTGGTTTGTTTTGGTGTTTTGGTTCGTGTGTTGTATTGCTCGGTTCTCTCGCAGGTACTCCCTAGTTTGGGGAAAGGTTTCTGCGTTTCTTTCCCAATAAAGTGGTATCAGAGCCAGGTTCTGGAATTCAGAAGGGTGTCAGGAGTTGATAGGAAAACTAGAGATGAGAGATGGACGCGAAGCCGGTGCGCATGGTGAACCTGAACGGCACCAACTATCACTATTGGCGTAGCAAGATAAAAGATTTGTTGTTTGTCAAGAAGCTGCATCTGCCAGTATTTGCATCCGAGAAGCCCAGTGATAGATCAGAGGAGGACTAAAAATTCGAGCATATACAGGTGTGCGGATATATCAGGCAGTTCGTTGACGAGAACGTGTATAACCACGTTGCCAATATTGAGCACGCGAAGACGTTATGGGATAAGCTGGAATCTTTGTACGCGAAGAAGACCGGAGTAAACAAGTTGTTCCTGATCCGGACAATGATGGGTCTATAGTACAAAGATGGAGCATCTATTACGGATCACTTGAGTGATTTCCAGGGCGTAGTTGACCAGCTATCTTCAATGGGAGTCAAGTTCGACGACGAAGTTCAGGGACTATGGCTGCTGTGTACATTTCTAGACTCTAGGAGACCATACGAGTATCTATGATCGCTTCTGCTCCAAAAGACGTGGTCAGTCTGGAGTTTGCCAAGCGCGGGGTGCTAAATGAAGAGATGCGGAGACGTTCTCAGGGCACTTCATCCACATCCTACCACTCAGAGGTATTGGTTTCAGAGAGCCACGGAAGGGACAAAAGCAGGGGTCCAGGTGGTGGCAGAGACAAGAGCAGAGGGAAGTCCAAGGGTCGTTATGAGGACTCAGAGTGTTACCACTGTGGCAAGAAGGGCCACATCAAGCAGAATTGTTTCGCTTGCAAGAAAGAGAAGAAGGGCGACAAGGGGAAGCAAGATGAGAACACTACAGCGGCGGCCTCGATACATGGAGGCGATGTGATCGTCGTAGGTGATGAGATCATTACAAACCTCGCCTGCGATGATAATTCTTGGCTGGTGGACTCAGGGGCTTCGACGCCTGTATCTCACAACATGACACTATTTGCCACTTATACAATAGGCGACTGTGGAGTGTTGAAGATGGGCAATGGAGATGTGTCAAAGGCGGTTGCCGTTGGAGATGTGTATTTGAAAACGAAGACGGGTGCAGTTCTTGTTCTCAAAGATGTTCGTCATATTTCTGATATCCGTTTCAACCTGGTGTCGGTTGGAAGGTTGGATGACAAGGGATTCTTCAGTCTCTTCGGGAATAGTCAGTGGAAGCTTTTCAAAGGTTCGATGGTGATTGCCAGAGGAAGCAAGAAGTCCGGTCTCTACTATATGGAGGGGAGCGCACAGAGGGCACATGAGGTGAACGCCGTCAGTGATGCGTCTACCGAGTTGTGGCACAGGCGGCTCGGCCATATCAGCGAGAAGGGGATGAGCTACTTAGTGAACAGAAAGGTGATTCCAGGGCTCAAGTCTACAAAGTTGGAGAAGTGCACGTACTGCTTAGCTGGGAAGCAAAATAGGGTGTCTTTCTAAAGTCACCCAAGTTCAAGGAAGCCGGCGTTGTTCGAGTTGATTCACTCGGATGTCTGCGGTCCTATGAAGGTAAATCTATTGGTGGTGCTTCTTACTTTGTAACTTTTATTGATGATTGTTCCAGGAAGGTTTGGGTCTATGCCTTAAAGACCAAAGATCAGGTGCTGCCTACTTTCAAAGAGTTTCAAGTCTCTGTTGAAAAAGAGACGGGCAAGAAGTTATTGTGTGTTCGGTCCGACAACGGCAGCAAATATATTGGTCCCTTTGATGCGTATTGCAGAGAGCAAGGGATACGATACCAGAAGACTCCGCCCAAGACACCTCAACTCAATGTTATAGCAGAGCGCATGAAGAGGACACTGATGGAGAGGGTACGATGTTTGCTGTCAGAAGCAAACTTGCCGGGCAGTTATTGGTATGAGGCTTTTCTCATAGCTACTTATGTTATTAATTTGTCTCCTAGTGCTCCTTTGCACGGTGATGTGCCTGAAAAAGTATGGTTTGGCAAAGAGCTGTCATACAATCACCTGCGGGCGTTTGGTTGTAAGGCCTTCGTACATGTACCGAAGGACGAGAGGACCAAACTTGAGTCGAAGACGAGGCGATGCGTCTTTGTCGGCTACGGTCGAGATGCGTTTGGCTATAGACTCTACAACCCGGTAGAAAGAAAGCTCTACAGAAGCAGGGACGTGGTATTCGTCGAGGATCAGACCATGACCAACACTCAGGATTCCGAGACGCCTTCTGAGGCTGAGGAATTGCCCTGAGTTAGAGTCATTTCGCTTTGAGCAGTTTCCAGAGGACATCGCAAATGATCTAATTATGGGGGAGCCAGTACATGGATTTGCTCCCAAGCTTGATCATCAGCCTGCTGATGGTGGTCAAGGTGTCCCTCAAGAGGATGAGCATGCCGGGGAGGCAGTTCCTGAAAGGAAGGAGGCTGTTGATATACAGCCAGCACCAGTAGCTCCACTGAGAAGGAGCGACAGAGATCGTCGACCATCTACGAGATACTCACCGGATGAGTATGTGCTATTGACTGACGGGGGATAGCCCAAAAGTTTTATAGAGGCTATGGAAGACGAACGCAGACAGGAGTGGATGGAGGCTATGCAGGAGGAAATGAGTTCCTTGTACACTAATTACACTTATGAGCTGGTACGGTTGCCAATGGGCAAGAAGGCTTTGAAGAATCGATGGGTGTTTAGAGTGAAGCAGACAGATGATGCTACTCGCCCTCGATACAAAGCGAGACTAGTAGTTAAAGGCTAGGGTCAGCGGAAAGGCGTAGATTATGATGAGATCTTTTCGCCTGTCGTCAAACATTCGTCTATTCGGGTGGTGCTAGCATTAGCAGTCAGTCTCGACTTGGAGGTCGAGAAGATGGACGTGAAGACGACATTCCTCTACGGTGATCTTGAGGAAGAGTTATATATGGAGCAGCCAGAGGGATTCTGTGAGAAGGGCAAGTCACATTTGGTCTGCCGGTTGAGGAAGAGCTTGTATGGTCTGAAGCAGGCTCAGAGGCAGTGGTACAGGAAGTTTGAGTCGTTTATGGGGGAGCATGGTTATGCACAGACGATGTCGGATTACTTTGTATTTGTGAGGTATTTTGTCGATAATGATTTTATTATTTTATTGCTCTATGTTGATGATATGCTATTAGTGGGTCGGAATGCCACTAGGATAGCGGAGTTGAAGCGCCAACTGGGCGCGGCCTTCTCTATGAAGGATTTGGGCACAGTGAAAACTATTCTTGGGATGGAGATCAGCCGAGAGAGAGAGTCCAAGCTGCTACATTTGTCCCAAAAGAAGTACATTCACCGGATACTTCAGCGTTTCGGTATGGACGGGTCGAAGAAAGTGAGTTGCCCCCGTACGGCTCACTTTAAGTTCACTGAGGAGCAGTGTCCATCTACCGAGGACGAAAAAAAGATATGGAGCGGGTTTCATATGCTTCAGCTGTGGGGAGCCTTATGTATGCTATGGTGTGTACGAGGCCAGACATTGCTCATGCAGTTGGCACAGTTAGCAGGTATCTTTCAAATCCTGGAAGGGTACATTGGAGTGCGGTCAAATAGATTCTACGATACCTTCAGGGCACTGCCGATTGGAGACTTTCCTTGGGTGGTGACGAGCCGAAGCTGGTTAGGTATACCGACGCTGATATGGCTGGAGATGTAGACACGAGATGATCGACTTTGGACTATGTGATGATGTTTGCCGGAGGAGCGGTATCGTGGCAGTCGCGATTACAGAAGTGTGTTGCCTTGTCGATAACGGAGGCGGAATACATTGCGACGACGGAGGCTTGCAAGGAGCTGCTGTGGATGAAGAAGCTGTTGCAGGAAATGGGGCTGAAGCAAGAGCAGTATACTTTTCTTTGCGGCAGTCAGAGTGCTATTCACCTTGTGAAGAACCAGACATTTCATAGTCGGTCCAAGCACATTGAGACTCGGTATCATTGGATACGGGATGTGGTTGAGAAGAAGGACGCGGCGCTTGAGAAAGTTCATACTGATGACAATGGAGCGGACATGCTCACGAAGGTTCTACCGATGGGGAAGTTTGAGTATTGCAGGCAGATCGTCGGGATGATGTCCTCCTCCACCTAGTTGTGAAGGGAGAGATTTGTTGGAGTGGGTGGGGTTCCTAACCTATGTGGAGAAGACCCCGGAGTGCGACGAGCGCCGTCTGTGTGTCAGAGAAGCTCGGAGAGGTGACGAGGCCATTCAGAGACGAAGAAGAAGCTCGGGAGCCACCATTTTACATTCTGAAACAGGGGAGGCAGAGTTGCCCCCACACAGAGTTCTGGCCGAACTCTGCCTTTTGGTTCCAAAACTGTTTTGGTTGCCAAACACAGAGTTCTGGCCGAACTCTGTGTCGTCGGGGTTGAAGCATTTTTCAGGATGTTTAATCACCATTGGATCGTATCCTACGGTCTAGGTTTTGCTGCGGATTAGGGGGTTTATACATGGTTATTCCTAACCCAAATTACAACACAACATTGAAGAACAAGAGAGAGAAAGGAGGCAAGAGTGCCATTGCAACTTTGGGAGAGAAGAAGGAGGATTGAAGGCCATTTTCGAAGGAGGATCCTGTTCGGGTAATATCTGTTGGAGTGGGTGGGGTTCCCAACCTATGTGGAGAAGACCCCGGAGTGCGACGAGCGCCGTTCGTGTGTCGAAGAAGCTCGGGAAGTAGGCGACGTGAAGTCGCTGCTGCTGTTGCTGCCCAGGGGGAGTTTCTGGAACAAGGGATCCAAGTTCGGGCCGAACTCGGTCCCATGGCGAGTTCGGGCCGAACTCGGTCTGGCCACTCCAGTACTGTGGGGTGAGGTTCTGGATGCTCGACACAGAGTTCTGGCCGAACTCTGTGTCGTCGGGGGCTGAAGCGGATTTTAGGATGAGTTTTCATCATTGGATCTAATCCAACGGTCCAGGTTGGTTGCGGGATTGGGGAGTTATATTGAGTTTTCTCAACCCTAATTCATTATCGTATAATCGCAAGTATTGGACAACACAAAGTTTGAGAGAGAAGGAGGCAAGAGTGCCATTACAACTTCGGAGAAGAAGGCGGAGGATTGAAGGTCGATATTCGAAGGAGATCGTGTTTCGGGTAATCTCTACTCGTCGTTCTCGCTCTTCGTAGCCTTGTAATCATTGTTCTTATCTCTGAGTGTTGTGGGGATCCGATTTGGATCGGGAGGAGTTTGTAAAGGGTGTAATTCTTCTATTCCATTAGTGGAGGCTTCTCAGGGTTGGACTCCGATCGTCCCGTGGTTTTTCCCGCAAGGGTTTCCACGTCAAAAATTCTCTGTGTCTGCGTGGTTGTTTTTGTGTGCTTGTTTTTGGGTTCGTGCGTTGTATTGCTCGGTCCTCTCGCAGGTACTCTCCGGTTTGGGGAAAGGTTTCCGCGCTTCTTTCCCAACAGAGTGGTATCAGAGCTTTGGGTTCAAAGGGTGTCAGGAGTTGACAGAGGAACCAGAGAGGAGAGATGGACGCGAAGCCGGTGCGCATGGTGAACCTCAATGGCATAAACTATCATTATTGGCGGAGCAAGATGAAGGATTTGCTATTTGTCAAGAAGCTGCATCTACCCGTGTTTGCATCCGAGAGGCCCAGTGATAAATCCGAGGAGGACTGGACGTTCGAGCACATACAGGTGTGTGGGTACATACGGCAGTTTGTTGATGAAAACGTGTACAACCACGTTGCCAATATTGAGCACGCGAAGACGTTGTGGGATAAGCTGGAATCTTTGTATGCGAAGAAGACCGGGGTAAACAAGTTGTTCCTGATCCGAACGATGATGGGTCTGCGGTACAAGGATGGGGCGTCTATTTCGGATCACTTGAGTGAGTTCCAGGGCGTGGTTGACCAGCTATCTTCTATGGGAGTCAAGTTCGACGACGAAGTTCAGGGACTGTGGCTGCTGTGTACCTTGCCAGACTCGTGGGAGACTGTACGAGTATCTATGATCGCTTCTGCTCCAGAGGGCGTGGTCAGTCTGGAGTTTGCCAAGAGCGGGGTGTTGAATGAAGAGATGCGGAGACGTTCTCAGGGCACTTCATCCACATCCCACCACTCAGAGGCATTGGTTTCAGAGAGCCGCGGAAGGGGCAAAAGCAGGGGTCCAGGTGGTGGCAGAGACAAGAGCAGGGGGAAGTCCAAGGGTCGTTACGAGGACTCAGGGTGTTACCATTGCGGTAAGAAGGGCCATATCAAGCGGAATTGTTTCGCTTGGAAGAGAGAGAAGAAGGGCGACAAGGGGAAGCAAGAAGAGAACACTACAGCGGCGGCCTCGACGCATGGAGGCGATGTGATCGTCGTAGGTGATGAGGTCATTACTAACCTCGCCTGCGATGACAATTCTTGGCTGGTGGACTCAGGGGCTTCAGCACATGTATCTCACAATAGGGCACTGTTTGCCACTTACACGACAGGCGACTGTGGCGTGTTAAAGATGGGCAACGGAGATGTGTCGAAGGCGGTTGCCGTTGGAGATGTGCATTTGAGAACGAAGACGGGTGCGGTTCTTGTTCTCAAGGATGTTCGTCATGTCCCTGATATCCGTTTCAATCTGGTGTCGGTTGGAAGGTTGGATGACGAGGGATTCTTCAGTCTCTTCGGGAATAGTCAGTGGAAGCTTTCCAGAGGTTCGATGGTGATTGCCAGAGGAAGCAAGAAGTCCGGTCTCTACTATATGGAGGGGAGCACACAGGGGGCACAGGAGGTGAACGCAGTCAGTGATGCGTCTACCGAGTTGTGGCACAGGCGGCTCGGCCATATCAGCGAGAAGGGGATGAGCTACTTGGTGAACAGGAAGGTGATTCCGGGGCTCAAGTCTACAAAGTTGGAGAAGTGCACGCACTGTTTGGCTGGGAAGCAAAATAGGGTGTCTTTCCAGAGTCACCCAAGTTCGAGGAAGCCGGCGTTGCTCGAGTTGATTCACTCGGATGTCTGCGGTCCTATGAAGGTAAAATCTCTTGGTGGTGCTTCTTACTTTGTGACTTTTATTGATGATTGTTCCAGGAAGGTTTGGGTCTATGCCTTAAAGACCAAGGATCAGGTGCTGCCTACTTTCAAGGAGTTTCAGGCCTCCGTTGAAAGGGAGACGGGCAAGAAGTTGTTGTGTGTTCGGTCCGACAATGACGGCGAATACATCGGTCCCTTTGATGCGTATTGCAGAGAGCAAGGGATACGACACCAGAAGACTCCGCCAAAGACACCTCAGCTCAATGGTGTAGCGGAGCGCATGAACAGGACACTGATGGAGAGGGTGCGGTGTTTGCTGTCAGAAGCAAACTTGCCGGGCAGTTATTGGGGTGAGGCTCTTCTCACAGCTGCTTATATTATTAATTTGTCTCCTAGTGCTCCTTTGCAGGGTGATGTGCCTGACAAAGTATGGTACGGCAAAGAGCCGTCATACAGTCACCTGCGGGCGTTTGGTTGTAAGGCCTTCGTGCATGTACCGAAGGACGAGAGGACCAAACTTGAGCCGAAGACGAGGCGATGCGTCTTTGTCGGCTACGGTCGGGATGAGTTTGGCTATAGACTCTACGACCCAGTGGAAGGAAAGCTCTACAGAAGCAGGGACGTGGTGTTCGTCGAGGATCAGACCATGACCAACACTCAGGATTCCGAGACGCCTTCTGAGGCTGAGGAATTGCCTGAGTTAGAGTCATTTCGCTTCGAGCAGTTTCCAGAAGACATCGCGGAGGATCCAGTTATGGGGGAGCCGGTACATGGAGTTGCTCCCAACCTTGATCATCAGCCTGCTGATGGTGGTCAGGGTGTCCCTCAGGAGGATGAGCATGCCGGGGAGGCAGTTCCTGAAGGGGAGGAGGCTGTCGGTATACAGCCAGCACCAGTGGCTCCACTGAGAAGGAGCAACAGGGATCGTCGACCATCTACGAGATACTCGCCGGATGAGTATGTGCTACTGACTGACGGGGGAGAGCCCGAAAGTTTCGCAGAGGCTATGGAAGACGAACACAGGCAGGAGTGGATGGTGGCTATGCAGGAGGAGATGAGTTCCTTGCACACCAATTCCACTTATGATCTGGTGCGGTTGCCAAAGGGCAAGAAGGCTTTGAAGAATCGATGGGTGTTCAGAGTGAAGCAGACGGATGATGCTACTCGCCCTCGATACAAAGCGAGGCTGGTAGTCAAGGGCTACGGTCAGCGGAAAGGCGTGGATTATGATGAGATCTTTTCGCCTGTCGTCAAGCATTCGTCTATTCGGGTGGTGCTAGCATTAGCAGCCAGTTTCGACTTGGAGGTCGAGCAGATGGACGTGAAGACGGCAGTCCTCCACGGTGATCTTGAGGAGGAGTTGTACATGGAGCAGCCGGAGGGATTCTGTGAGAAGGGCAAGTCACATTTGGTCTGCCGTTTGAGGAAGAGCTTGTATGGTCTGAAGCAGGCTCCGAGGCAGTGGTACAGAAAGTTCGAGTCGTTTATGGGGGAGCATGGTTATGCACGGACGACGTCGGACCATTGTGCATTTGTGAGGTATTTTGCCGATGATGATTTCATCATTTTATTGCTCTATGTAGATGATATGCTATTAGTGGGTCGGAATGCCACTAGGATAGCGGAGTTGAAGCGCCAACTGGGCGCGGCCTTCTCTATGAAGGATTTGGGCGCAGCGAAGACTATTCTTGGGATGAAGATCAGCCGAGAGAGAGAGTCCAAGCTGCTACACTTGTCCCAAACGAAGTACATTCACCGGGTACTTCAGCGTTTCGGGATGGACGGGTCGAAGAAAGTGAGTTCCTCCCTCGCGGCTCACTTTAAGTTCACTGAGGAGCAGTGTCCATCTACCGAGGACGAAAAGGAAGATATGGAGCGGGTTCCATATGCCTCAGCTGTGGGGAGCCTTATGTATGCTATGGTGTGTACGAGGCCAGATATTGCTCATGCAGTTGGTACGGTTAGCAGGTATCTTTCAAATCCTGGAAGGGTACATTGGAGTGCGGTCAAGTGGATTCTACGATACCTTCAGGACACTGCCGGTTGGAGACTTTCCTTTGGTGGTGACGAGCCGAAGCTGGTCGGGTATACCGACGCTGATATGGCTGGAGATGTAGACACGAGGCGATCGACTTCAGGCTACGTGATAATGTTTGCGGGAGGAGCAGTGTCGTGGCAGTCGCGGTTGCAGAAGTGTGTTACCTTGTCGACGACGGAGGCGGAATACATTGCGGCGACGGAGGCTTGCAAGGAGCTGTTGTGGATGAAGAAGCTGTTGCAGGAAATGGGACTGAAGCAAGAGCAGTATACTTTGCTTTGCGACAGTCAGAGTGCTATCCACCTTGTAAAGAATCAGACGTTTCATAGCCGGTCCAAGCACATCGAGACCCGGTATCACTGGATACGGGATGTGGTTGAGAAGAAGGACGCGGAGCTTGAGAAGGTGCATACAGACGACAACGGAGCTGATATGTTTACGAAGATTCTACCAAGGGGGAAGTTTGAGTACTGCAGGCAGATCGTCGGGATGACGACGTCCTCCCCATAGTTGTGAAGGGGGAGATTTGTTGGAGTGGGTGGAGTTCCCAACCTATGTGGAGAAGACCCCGGAGTGCGACGAGCGCCGTTCGTGTGTCGAAGAAGCTCGGGAAGTAGGCGACGTGAAGTCGCTGCTGCTGTTGCTGCCCAGGGGGAGTTTCTGGAACAAGGGATCCGAGTTCGGGCCGAACTCGGTCCCATGGCGAGTTCGGGCCGAACTCGGTCTGGCCACTCCAGTACTGTGGGGTGAGGTTCTGGATGCTCGACACAGAGTTCTGGCCGAACTCTGTGTCGTCGGGGGCTGAAGCGGATTTTAGGATGAGTTTTCATCATTAGATCTAATCCAACGGTCCAGGTTGGTTGCGGGATTGGGGAGTTATATTGAGTTTTCTCAACCCTAATTCATTATCGTATAATCGCAAGTATTGGACAACACAAAGTTTGAGAGAGAAGGAGGCAAGAGTGCCATTACAACTTCGGAGAAGAAGGCGGAGGATTGAAGGTCGATATTCGAAGGAGATCGTGTTTCGGGTAATCTCTACTCGTCGTTCTCGCTCTTCGTAGCCTTGTAATCATTGTTCTTATCTCTGAGTGTTGTGGGGATCCGATTTGGATCGGGAGGAGTTTGTAGAGGGTGTAATTCTTCTATTCCATTAGTGGAGGCTTCTCAGGGTTGGACTCCGATCGTCCCGTGGTTTTTCCCGCAAGGGTTTCCACGTCAAAAATTCTCTGTGTCTGCGTGGTTGTTTTTGTGTGCTTGTTTTTGGGTTCGTGCGTTGTATTGCTCGGTCCTCTCGCAGGTACTCTCCGGTTTGGGGAAAGGTTTCCGCGCTTCTTTCCCAACAATATCTACTCGTCGTTCTTGTTCTTCGTAGCTTTGTAATCATTATTCTTGCTCCTAAGTGTTGTGGGGATCCGATTTGGATCGGAAGAAGTTTGTAGAGGGTGTACTCCTTTATTTCATTAGTGAAGGCTTCTCAGGGTTGGACTCCGATCGTCCCGTGGTTTTTCCTGCAAGGGTTTTTCACGTCAAAAATTCTCTGTGTCTACATGGTTTGTTTTGGTGTTTTAGTTTGTGTGTTGTATTGCTCGGTTCTCTCGCAGGTACTCTCTAGTTTGGGAAAAGGTTTCCACATTTCTTTCCCAACAACGAGTGCGTGGCAGCGCCCAGCCTATGCTGCAGCATCGGTGGTAGAACGCTATCTAGGTCACTAACTAACAATTTCACACAATGATATAATGTACCTGTCATAGATCTCAACTTCAAATGAAGGACAAATATAATAATATGGTAAATACTCAATCACAGTCTGAACCACGATAAGATATCAAAGAAGACTAAATAACTATAAGTCTCAACAACAACAACTAATACAAAATCAAAATACAAGTCTTAATACAAATTACAATATCTCCATTATATTACAAGTCAATAGTTCTAACAGTGAGTCTAACACAAGTCAAATCTAAAACTAAGTCTCTCGGTCACTCCTGAGAGTCCGAACCCATGGTAGCTATTGTAATGACCCGCTCCGCCCTAGTGGAACGTCGATTCGAACGGCAAGTGCAACGACTCGAACTAGTCGTCGACCCGAAGAGTTGGCATCGACCTGATAAAGAATCGATGCAAGGCTTACATTGCCCCGTCAAGATGAATCTAGACTTAGACTTTCAAAGGCGCGCTCGGAGTATCGCTCGGCCGATGCGAACATCGCTAAGATGGGTGGCTCCGATGAACCCGTCTTTGCTTAGCCTAGACACATAATAATTCGGGCACTATCAATAGAATCGCTAGGCGATAACACCCCGCATGCTAATAAAGGACTCAACGCACCTAGCTAAGGGAATAATCCCATCTTGTATGCTTGTATAGAATATGGAAAAGAACATGGAAAATACGAGAACTCTCGCACCGCGCTCCACGCTCGTGCTAAGGCACGAGCATGCGTTCAAGCTCCTTATGCGTTCAACAATGAAACAATGAATGGTTTACAACAATGAAACGGAAAGACTATCAACATAGTCGTTCCGAGTAGAGTTTAGCAACATTGAAAGGCTATGGGACCGATGGGTCGCCAAGGCGACTCCCGCACAGGGAGTTGCAAAATGTATGATTGAATAAGTGAATGAATGAATCAACGAATGAATGAACGAATATGTGAAGGAACCAATGAACGAACGAACAAGTGAAAGAAAGAAAGAAAAGAAAGAATGAATGAAAGATAAGAAAGAAAAGAATGGTTAGCGACAGGTGTGACGGGCACGTGCAACGGGGCTCGCTACCCGCGCTGCACGGACGCCAACCTGGTCGAAAACGTAAGAAGGCTAAGGGTTAGCCTACGGCTCAGAGACAGCCGTTAAGTTAAAAAGACAAGTTAATACGAAATGGTCATGGACAAACGACACGAGCGAGGGGTGGCGTATGCTGTGACCGTAGAGAAAAGGGATTCCGCGGCATGATCAAAGGGGGGATATGTCGACCTAGGCGGAATAAAAAATATGGCTTACAGGCTGCCTGGGTGCGGACTCGACCACCCGGGGGACGTAAGTGCAGGAGTATTTCAAGAGACTAACGGGGTGTGTGCCAGTCCTCACCCTACGCTAGTTGAGAAATACCACGACTTGGATATCCAAAATGGCTTGTGATGCCAGCGACCGGTGCATATAGAGTTAAGTGGGCTTTGCTGGTGGCAATCCATGTGCAAGTCCTTGCATTGAAATCAAAGTAGTCTAAGTTAACTAAATGAAGTGCCTTATGAATATGCTTGAATTGTAACACACAAAATGATAAGAGTACTTTATGCAATGAGTTAGATAACGTGCCCACGACGTGCTAGAACATGCTATGACGCGCTAGAACCTGAGGCAGGAACACGCCCTTGACACCGAATGCTTTCATGAATCATGTTAAGTTGAAATATATGAACTGTTATCTAACTTGGTTTACTTTGGACAGGGAAGGCCGGACGGTAAGTATGGGTAAGTCGTGCATGTATTTCCATGCGGCACTTGAATTTGGCAACACGGGATAGGTTACGACATATACCATGAAATTGATCCTAAGGCAAGACTAGAAAGACAATGAATGATAGAGATGCACAAAAGTAAATATAACGTGTTTGGTAATGATAGCATTATGGGCGAGCTAGCCTCCCCACCAGTGCATAACAATGTACTGATAACCCCACAGTCTACTTGCAGGATGCAGGTATCGTCGGCGGATACGGAGCTTCCATCGAACGTGCTAAGGCGCGGAGCTATCTCTGGAGCCTTGGAGCATTGCAGGAGCTGAAGCACCATATACAGGACATAATGTATCGGAACATCGCCATGAATCATTCCATGTTGTAAGCCACTTGGCATGCTTTTTATGTTTCAGAGAGAGAGAGCTTGAGCGACTTGTAATATCAGCCTAGCGCCGCCTGTAAACTTCTTGAATATCAATAAAGAGTTGAATTCGCTTCAATTTGTGTTTATTTACTTTCTGCTGCAAAAAAAAATGGGGACACTCTGTGCGACTCTGTAGCCTAGCTCAAATCGGCCGTTTCTGGACTTAGCCTTGCACGGGCGCAACCAAGGCCCGTGCGGCATCACGCCTTAGCGAGAACGATCGCTCCTGCGGGAGCGGGGCGTGACAGATTGGTTTCAGAGCACGGCTTTACGTCCTTGGACTTCGTTTCGATTTTCTCAGTTTTGAAAGCTCGGTTGGAAACAAAGAAGTGTGCGCTCTCTCTCATTGTGCCTTGGGATGTTCCATACAATAAGTCTAATATTTTCAAAAGCTCGTACGAGTACTCGGTTGGACGGGATCGATAGGTGAAGGCCTTTGTGCCACCACGACGGACTTGAGTTGGAAGGAACCGATGCTAAGAGTTAACAAACGCAGTGCGTGCTTGAATGAGCTTACGCTGACAGCCAACGAGTACACAAGACCAAAGTATAGTTCGAACGGGATGGTTATGCACGCAGCCTTTTGGCTAAGTTGTGCAGAGTATCGCGCGCCTGGACCTTCTAGTGCAAACGAGTTGCGAGTGAGATCGATTATCACTCGAACGAGAATAAGTGAGCATGCGAACTCGAATATAGTCCGCACGGGATAGCTATGCACACGACCTTTTGGTTATGTTGTGCCGCGTGTCGCGCACCTCGACTTTTGGTGCAATCGAGTTGCGAGCGATACCAAGTACCGCTCGGTCGGGAACGAAACTACACTTGGAGTGTATATCGATAGGAATGCTATCGAGTTCACGCTTAGGCGTGCACGGAAGATTGACTTGGATTTTGAGAAATAGTACGAATGACTTGGTGCGTCGATACGACCTGAGCGATTACGCTAGAGATTCGTCGAACGAAACTGAAAAATGTCGTAGCAAATGATGCAAATGTGATTGAGGATTTATAGAATGACTTGAACCCGAGTGGTGTATGTGATAGGATCGAAGAAGAATAAGTGTCGACGACTAGATCGTATGGCTCGAACCCTGAGTGGTGTATGGACGACATAGAAATTGTTCGAGTAGGACTAAAGGATTTACGGATGGAACGAGTACGTCGGCAAGCGATGATATCGTGCAAGCCTTAGAACGCGTCACGCTTAGTTGGTCGTGACTTCGAATGTCCCGAACGAGATGTCGTTCGGACAACTTATGAATGGACAACACATGTTAGAAAGTGAATGGTCTTGATCGAGGAAACTTAGAGGATCGCGCGTACGATTTGGGATTGATTCAAATGAAATGTGACTTGAGTTTTGAACAACGATATTGAAACGAGCTTGAGGAATAGCGATCGAACTTGATCTTGAATATCGAGGAAATTGTGGAATATCCAACTCGGACAATAGCATCAGTCGCACGACTCGAAATTGGTTGCAAAGGAAGATCGTCAGGTTACGCATATCGTCGATGGTATTGAGGCGTATCAAAGATCGATATGCGATAACTCGGGGGCACTCTGACTCGGCGAATGACGGTCGTGCAAATGTTATTGTTCCGCTGGACGCTATACTTGAAATGTTAAAAATGTGTCAAGGAAAAGATAGATTTGGCTCGAGGATATTCTAGTTGAACGCATGACGGTCAGACTATCGAATTGATTTGGCTTGGATGAAAATGTTAATGCTTGGATTTGCTTCGATGACAACCACAACGTTGACGTTCTTGTCTTATGCGAGCGCAACTCCAGCCTTGCACATGCGTCGTGTTGAAATTGTGACGATCACTCCGCGTGAGCGCTGATATGGTGATTCATACAGCGGGAGTGATTGAACTTAGATGGCATGACAATCTGATTGTTTAGACTTGTGGTTTGACGTGAAGGTGGACTCGAGAACGAATTTGTGTGCTTGAGGAATTGAACTTGAGAATAGAGTAGGTCCAATCCGCGTATCGAGAATGGGTTAGGCCAAAACTCAAACAAGAGTTACGCCCCGATGAGGATGATTATTCCGCGGGAGCGTTGCATGGTGATTCATGAACCGCCGTGGATAATCGGACTCGCGTGAGATTGGGGCACAATGTATTATCGAGCTGGATGACCTCGTGATCGAATACATGAATTGGTTAGAACTTGTGATTGAACGGAATTGAATATGTGCAACGTTAGTCTTGATGCGGATTAGGTGATCATGCTCGATATTTAGAAATCTGAGTGACGCGAGCTTGGGTAGAAACTCCCGTACAAGCGAACAAATGGTTTGACCATAGGATTTGGGGCGAGCGTCGTGCAACGACCTTGCACGACGAGCCACGGACTTGACGTGTAACTATGACCTTGTGAGCTGACCTAGCAGATAGGCGGACGACCCTATGCCGAGTGATTGAACTTGTGCGATTGACCTTACAGTATCGTCTGGACGGACGATAGGCTTGGGGCAACAAGACTTAGAGTAGGACGGGGAAACAGAGAGTGTGCGTGAACGACAATGAGATTGGCCACAAACGAAGGGAGTGATAGGAATGGATGACGCGCAAGTAAAGTTGGGATAACGAATTGAATCATTGATTAGCAGACGTACTCGATGACAGTGCGATACTTGGTCGTGAAACGGGCGGGAATTACTTAGACTTGGTCGACCCCGCTAAGAAGAAATCATATTGATTTCATTGACAAGAGCGCTTGAGAAGCGAATCGAATCATCTCGAGGACCGAGATAAACGATATGTGACACACACATGAGTTCGGTTTTAAATCGAAGTTAGCAAAACGATCGGCAAATCGAAACTGTCACGAGTAGCTTGTCCGACTTCGCTAATCGCTAAGCTTGGTTGAAATGTACGTGTTCGGGGGACGCCTTGAATGCGTGCACGATCCAAACTCAGCGATATGATGAACTCGAATGCAGCTGCAAGTGGGTGTTGCGATGCGCGTGAACGAATGAGTGAGTTGCCTTAGCCTACGACCCTCGTGTTCGAAGAAGTACAATGCACTTCATGCAACCATTATAGTCCCATGACACAACAAAATAGCAACCAAGTCGAAGAAACCCTCGAATTGAATAAGTACCCTCAAACTCTAAAATGAATGAAAAATTATCCAATAAAAATCAACCAAACGTATGCGACACGGAACTTGGAAAGGTACCGAGCATGGTTCGATGCCATCGAACGATAGAGCAGTTCGATAGAATTGTCTAAGAGACACGACGACACGAGTTAAAGGAATGGTAGGATGACCTGCACTCAGGAAGTCTCGAGGACGAGACTTGTTTTGAGTGGTGTATTATGTAATGACCCGCTCCGCCCTAGCGGAACGCCGATTCGAACGGCAAGTGCAACGACTCGAACGAGCCGTCGACCCGAAGAGTTGGCAACGACCTGATAAAGAATCGATGCAAGGCTTACATTGCCCCGTCAAGATGAATCCAGACTTAGACTTTCAAAGGCGCGCTCGGAGTATCGCTCGGCCGATACGAACATCGCTAAGGTGGGTGGCTCCGATGAACCCGTCTTTGCTTAGCCTAGTGTCACGCCCCGCTCCCATAGGAGCGATCGTCCTCGCTAAGGCGTGATGCCGCACGAGCCTAGATTGCGCTCGTGCAAGGCGGGTTCCATAACGGCCGATTACAGCGGCTGCGACGGGGTCGTCGCACAGAAGTCCCGTGCAGAGACATTGATTTATAGCAGCGGAATTAGAACCAAAACACAAGTTACTCAAAGAAGCTCTTTATTGATATTGAACAAAGGTTACATTGGGGGCGCAAGGCCAATATTACAATCACTCAAGTTCACTCTTCTCACATTTTACTAGTTCACTCAGCTCTCTCTCATCTCTCAATGACAAGTCTTGATCCAGCGGAAGCTTCGGAAGGCGATGTCCATACATTATGTCCTGTATAAGTCTTTTCTCCATGCGGCCGCACGCTTCGAATCGCCAAGGAACTCCGTGCCTCGACGCATCCAAGCGAGCTTCGCGCCACGAGCTTCTACCTGTGCCTGCACATGTAAACTATGTGGGTGTCAGTACCACTGTACTGGTGGAGTGAGCTCCTCACCCACCCATACAAAACCTACACGTTCATTTACTTTGTGCAGCTTAAAACCCTTTCTCTTGTCTTTCTAGTCTTGCCTTAGGTTCAGTTTTAGGACCCGCGCCTTGGCGCATCTTGTGTGTCAAAACCATCCCGTGCTTGCAATGCCAACGTTACTCATACTTTGCCTCTAGACCACTTCTCGTGCCACAACGTTAACCTATCAGGTCGTGCTTGTCTTTCGGCCAAAATCAGAGGCGCAACTACGCGGTAGTACCCAATTTCCTTACGACCGTGCCATAACTCCTTTGTGCCGTGCCTCGCAACTCAGTACGACTCAACCATATCGCCGCCTCGTGGCTCGTGCCATTTGATCACCAACCAACTTTGCCTTGCGGCAGTTTCCTTGACTTAAACTCAACAACTCAACCAACTTATGCAACTATATGCCGACAACTCAAGACTCAATGCCACATCTCGTGCCGAAGCACGTCGCCTATGTTGTAGCCATTCTTAAAGCCCAAACATGTGTACTCTAACTTGTATACACCTTCGACAACTCAACTCAATCCAAAGGCATACCCGCGGATCTGCCGCTATGCCGACTCATCTATATGATTTGGTCACTGACTCCCCGAGCCATAGTGGACTCCTTTTTGCTGAGTATAGGATGGACCTTCTTTGGGTAGCTAGCCCTATTCCGCGTCCACCGAATACTTTGCCCCAGGCTCAGCTTATTTGGCTCCCAGAGCCTTTATGTTTCCTTAGACCGCAATCGGTCCCGTGGCGCCACAGGTTGCCGATTCGGGGAAACTCTACCTTGTCGACAAGTTGTCCATGACCATGCAAGACCGACTCAAACTGACGTCTCACATAGTCATTCACTACTGGTGTTACCATCTCTTTTAGTGCCATTCCTCTCTTTTAGTGCCATTTCTCACATCTGAGATCTTGCCTCGACGACCCGTAGTCGCGAGCATTGTTCTTTCTTGCCTCAACGACCCAGTCGTGAGCATTTCTTTCTTTCTTCCTTTCTTTTAACTCAAGACAACAACTCATTTAGACACTCTCCAAAACTCAACTAATCGATCGTGGCCCGTGCCTTTAAAAACTCTAGGATCGTGCAAACATGCCTCAACTCGATTTCTGCTCTACGCGGCGCTATCGCCCAAGCCATACTTTATCTGACGGGCCGTGGGATCGTGGGACTATTTAAGTTGACAACCGCAGAATAAGCGGGACAGCACTTGGAACGACTTAGGTCGATCGGCATAACTTTGCCTAACTTACTCAAGCCTACACTTATCGAGCAAAGGCTGCGCCGAGCCTTGCTCCGAGGGAATGTGCCGTGCACGTACTCATCTTTGGACGACCAGGTCATTTGGGTGCTTAGGCTTACGCCAGCAGTCATGCGACGCAACTTAACTCTTGGGCAAGCCAGGGCTATGCCAAGCCCTGGACGATGGGACCGTGCATGCTTTAACAAGCATTCACGCAGGCGACGCCTATGACTTAGGCTATTTCATAACTTTGTGTCGAAGACCAACTTTCCTTCTCCCAAGCCACGGGACGAAGGACCGAGTGTCATTTTCAAAGCACGCCGTGCACCAACTCTAAGCCGACCGTGGGACGTTTTCCATGTTCTAACTCATTTTGACCCGTCGGGATTATTCCCTTAGCTATGTGGATGCGTAGCTTTTTATTATCAAGCCTAACT
The DNA here is from genome assembly GCA_029216955.1 of Iris pallida. Classification (NCBI taxonomy): domain Eukaryota; kingdom Viridiplantae; phylum Streptophyta; class Magnoliopsida; order Asparagales; family Iridaceae; genus Iris; species Iris pallida. The sequence goes on from JANAVB010043019.1 coordinate 8,048,485, forward strand.
TGTGCAAGTTGAAAACACGATTTATTATGTGAAGGCAAAGATGAGGAGAGTTCACCGAAACTACCCCACCTGAACGATGTCTTCAAACGGCCGTTGCAAGGCCAAGTCCTAACGCCGTCGGCGTTTCGATTCCTCCGATTGACTGAGCGGGACGGGGCACTACACCTAGACACATAATAATTCGGGCACTATCAATAGAATCGCTAGGCGATAACACCCCGTATGCTAATAAAGGACTCAACGCACCTAGCTAAGGGAATAATCCCATCTTGTATGCTTGTATAGAATATGGAAAAGAACATGGAAAATACGAGAACTCTCGCACCGCGCTCCACGCTCGTGCTAAGGCACGAGCATGAGTTCAAGTTCCTTATGCGTTCAACAATGAAACAATGAATGGTTTACAACAATGAAACGGAAAGACTATCAACATAGTCGTTCCGAGTAGAGTTTAGCAACATTGAAAGGCTATGGGACCGATGGGTCGCCAAGGCGACTCCCGCACAGGGAGTTGCAAAATGTATGAATGAATAAGTGAATGAATGGATCAACGAATGAATGAACGAATATGTGAAGGAACCAATGAACGAACGAACAAGTGAAAGAAAGAAAGAAAAGAAAGAATGAATGAAAGATAAGAAAGAAAAGAATGGTTAGCGACAGGTGTGACGGGCACGTGCAACGGGGCTCGCTACCCGCGCTGCACGGACGCCAACCTGGTCGAAAACGTAAGAAGGCTAAGGGTTAGCCTACGGCTCAGAGACAGCCGTTAAGTTAAAAGACAAGTTAATACGAAATGGTCGTGGACAAACGGCACGAGCGAGGGGTGGCGTATGCTGTGACCGTAGAGAAAAGGGATTCCGCGGCAAGATCAAAGGGGGGATATGCCGGCCTAGGCAAAATCAAAATATGGCTTACGGGCTGCCTGGGTGCGGACTCGGCCACCCGGGGGACGTAAGTGCAGGAGTATTTCAAGAGACTAACGGGGTGTGTGCCAGTCCTCACCCTACGCTAGTTGAGAAATACCACGGCTTGGATGTCCAAAATGGCTTGTGATGCCAGCGACCGGTGCATATAAAGTTAAGTGGGCTTTGCTGGTGGCAATCCACGTGCAAGTCCTTGCATTGAAATCAAAGTAGTCTAAGTTAACTAAATGAAGTGCCTTATGAATATGCTTGAATTGTAACACACAAAATAATAAGAGTACTTTATGCAATGAGTTAGATAACGTGCCCACGACGTGCTAGAACATGCTATGACGTGCTAGAACCTGAGGCAGGAACATGCCCTTGACACCGAATGCTTTCATAAATCATGTTAAGTTGAAATATATGAACTGTTATCTAACTTGGTTTACTTTGGACAGGGAAGGCCGGACGGTAAGTATGGGTAAGTCGTGCATGTATTTCCATGCGGCACTTGAATTTGGCAATACGGGATAGGTTACGACATATACCATGAAATTGATCCTAAGGCAAGACTAGAAAGACAATGAATGATAGAGATGCACAAAAGTAAATATAACGTGTTTGGTAATGATAGCATTGTGGGCAAGCTGGCCTCCCCACCAGTGCATAATAATGTACTGATAACCCCACAGTCTACTTGCAGGATGCAGGTATCGTCGGCGGGTGCGGAGCTTCCATCGAACGTGCTAAGGCGCGGAGCTATCTCTGGAGCCTTGGAGCGTTGTAGGAGCTGAAGCACCATATACAAGACATAATGTATCGGAACATCGCCATGAATCATTCCATATTGTAAGCCACTTGGCACGCTTTTTATGTTTCAGAGAGAGAGAGAGCTTGAGCGACTTGTAATATCGGCCTAGCGCCGCTTGTAAACTTCTTGAATATCAATAAAGAGTTGAATTCGCTTCAATTTGTGTTCATTTACTTTCCGCTGCAAAAAAAATGGGGACACTCTGTGCGACTCTGTGGCCTAGTTCAAATCGGTCGTTTCTGGAATTAGCCTTGCACGGGCGCAACCAAGGCCCGTGCGGCATCACGCCTTAGCGAGGACGATCGCTCCTGCGGGAGCTGGGCGTGACAGCTATCCCCTCCTCGGATCCGTATTAAGTGGGACACAGATCCCTAGAGCAATCATCTGAAAAATATATTCAGTCAGGATGGAACGAACACATCTCCTCTAGGAGTTCCAAATAAATGACAAAGACTATAAAACAGTTATAGAAAGTAATACTTAATGAACATGGAAAGAGTGAGTCAGGAAATGAAATAGAACAGCAGTTAACTAAAGTACAAGGAAAATAAATACAGTAAATCAGAAGAACATGGTAATAGAGACTATAAATAGAGATAACTGAACTAGAATAGATATGATGTGAGTCTAGACAATATAACTTGAGTCAAATATGAATCCAGTACAAGACACTAAACCAGTGTGTTTTGAAGTACCGCTTTCGACATGTAAACGACTAGGGGTAAATACGGCACATCGCACACTTGGCAAGCATGCGACGGCTATCTTTTCAGATTAGACAAGTAGTGAATACGGCATGTCGCACGCTTGGCCTAGCAGCGACGACTTTTGTCACGATCCATACCCGTTTTTTGGGATACGAGTGCGTGTCCAAGCCAATCTACGCCGCAGAGTCGACGGTAGAACGCTGTCAAGGCCATGGTACTCAAATCACATAATAAACTCTATTGCTCATTCACATTACTAAATCAAATTACAAGATATACAATATTTATATTTAAAGAAAGTACAATGTTCTTACACGCTGAAATGGCTACAACATATCTATCTAATCTCTAGGTTTTGGCTTGCAAGTACACCTGTGTCTCTCCAGTGCTAAGAGTAGTCGCGACTAACCTGAAAAATATTGGTTATCCAGTCAGGAAAGGAACAAGCACACATATGACAGCTATTCGAGACATAACAGAATCACAGAACATGAAAATAGCATATGAGAAGTGAAACTAAGAAATAACAAGCATCGTGGTATAATGGAAAAGAACAGGCAACTCTAGAAAGTAAATATGTAAAGCATGGTGACATGGCAAGTGGTAAGAACAAGATGAAACGACTGGAACAAGAACTATCTACGTGTGTTGAAATATCAGGTTCGACATGTGAACGGTTAAGGGGTAAATCCGGCACCCCGTACGTGTCGTGTGCGGCTGCTATCAGTCACGATCAGACATTTTGGGATGGAATGGGTAGTTCACACGTCTACTAAGATATTTCTCCGTCCAGCTAGTACTCATGGAATCAAGTCGCAAGTATGGTAATCATGTAAATGATAGTCAAGAAGTATAAGCAAATCCATGATACTAATCTCCGTGTGACGAGCGTGTCAACAAGCAGCAAAGACATGTATAACATGTAAAAAAAACTATTAAAAACGAAAGCAATCCGTATATGCACTTGCCTGTGGTCCTTAGCTGGTGAAACCGAAAATTCTGTTGAGTCCAGTATAGTCCATTTGGCTATGGTCGATATGAAGAAATCTAGGTTCGCATGGAAATAGGAAGATATTAAATTAGTCGTAGTCAAGGTTAATCTAGGAGGAAGTTTGATCTTTAAGAAGGGGAATTCTTATTTAGAAAAAATATATTTATGTAGAAAATATATATAAACTAGTTAAAAATTTTATATATGATAATCGAAAACGAATAAATAGTTTAAATTGGTAAGTTTCAAGCTAGCAATTTATTTTAGACAAAAATCCATAATTTACCAAATTACTTTAAATTATATTCAAAATACCAAAAAATATTACAATAAACTTTAAAGCCATATTTTAAAGATAGATGTAGGCCAAACCCAATTTTATATTTTGTTACAATATATTTTAGAAAATACTATTTACAAAAATCTCAAAATAACTAATATTATCACTAATAACAATAATATAAGAATACAAGTAACACACTTTGATAATTAATAATAATAATAATAGTAATAATAAATACCAAAATATTATTAATAGTAATAACAACAACAAAAGTATTGTATTCTAATATTGTAATTAGTATATAGTATATATATATATACAAAATAATTATGAGTCAAAAATTCCCCCTAGACTACTCCTAACAATCTGTCCAAACATATATTACAAACCTAGAATTAATCCTAAGAACCCAAGGCCTATGGGCCTATTCACTATTTTTTTACTCTTCTTATTCCTTTAATACATGAAATCCAATAAAACAAAGAAAACAGAGAGAGAAAGAGGACTTTTCCAGAGAACGAGAGAGAGAAAGAGGGAAGCTCACAGGCTGGTGGCAACAACAGCGACAGAACGCAGGTCGCGGTCGTGCGGTGTGCAGACTTCTGCGGGGAAGACCTCAGCGATCGTTGGACGACGACCCGAGGGTACGGCGGTGCGCGCGGCACCGAGTGGTTGCCTTGGTCCCCGCAACAGATCGGGCAGATCGGGACCGGAGAGGTCAGCGCTCGGCGTGGGAGCGGGAGAGGCGGCTGGTTACAGTATGGCGGAGGCTCTCCATGGCTGCCAGAGCTGACACGGAGGCAGGGCGACGCACGAGTTCTGGCTCGATGGGACGCGGCCATCAGGCAGTGGCAGATCCATCTTGCTCTGGCCTTGGCGCACTGCGGCGTGGCTTCGGGGACCGGAGCAAGGGCTGGGGATGCTCGGCGCGGCTATGACAAAGGTTTGGAAAAAGGCTGGGTGGTTCGGCAGAGTATGGGTCAGCCCGCTGTGGCTCACCCGCTCCGGATCTAGACGATGCTAAAGGTGGCACGGTGGCGGCGAATGTTCCGACACGACGACATCAGGAAGTGCCGGTTGCGGAGTAGCTCGGAGGAAAAACAGCCGGCGATCGGGGGCCGGTGCTTAGCATGGCAGCAGGCACGGTGGGGTCTGGCATGGCGGTGCCTGAACCGGGGAAAAATTGGTGGCGGCGCGCCCCGCAATTCCGGGACGAGGAGTCGAGAATCGACGATGAGGTTGTTTGGTCGAAAATAGGGGAAAGGAACGGGGCTGAGCCGATGGCGAGTTGGCTTGGGTGTTGGGATGTGGTTGTGGCGCAGGGACTGAGGGTTATGGTCGAGGACAGGTGGCAGTGTTGAGGTTGGAGGAACAGGGGAGGGAATAAGGTGGTTGTGGTGTTTGGCGTCAAATTCACGATGGTTTTGGGAGGGGACGCAGTAGGGATGTCGGGATCGATTAGGAAGGCTGCCATTCGAGGAGGTGGGGATAGGTATATATTGGTTTGGTTTTAGGGAATAAAGATAGGGATGCACTGATTTTGTATGGAGGTATATATCCTCATGGAGATATATTTATATCATTAGAGATGATTATGTGGTTGGATAAAAGTTTAGTTTTATCAAGGAAGAGATATTCAGATGTATCTATAAACTAATCTAGATTCATATGTGGGATTTAGATTGTATGGCATGTCGGGGTTGTCCGACACGAGAGAAAAGTGTAAATGTAAATGTAAATATAAATAAATAATAAAAAATAGTGGAAGGGAATGGACAAACACGGACACGATGCACGACACAATAGTTGAGTTGTTGATTGATAGAATTTGTTGGTTTGTGAGAAACGTACGAGGAGCTCTCTTTAAATTAAATAGGAGGTTAAACTCCTAAAGGAATAAGATTCTGAATAGATAAAACCTTTCCTTCATTTAAATCAAATAAAAAATAAAAATATGGTTTAATCCTAAACCTTACTAGATGATAACAATATTAATTTAAATCAAATAAACTTATTTTTAAACAGCTAAATCTCATCGAAATCATATAAATAATATTTAAAATTTATATTTGATAATATCTATCAATTTAAATCATATATATGGTAATATTAATCCAATAATGGATTATACTAATAATTTTAAAATATCTAGTATTATCAAAATAATATTTATCAAATAACATATTTTTAAATGAAATAAACAATCGATTATCTCTACAAATAATATTCTGTAAAACTTATTTTTTATTAAATCAAAATTCCTATAATATGTTTATAATTTAAAACAACTTTCGAAATTAATATTTACTAAAATCCACGTAGTATCTAAACATCTTTCAAAATTTCTAACAATGTAATTTAATAAAATATTTCTATTGAAACAATTTAGCACTCCCAAAATATGTGATTTAAACTCGTTTTTTTATAAAAGAATTAATCAGAAATACCCTTTAAACATAATTAATAAAAATAAAATTTTGAAAATTCGGGAAGAGGAGTTACAGCTATCTTTCCAGTAGGGATTGTTCCAGTATGATTGGAAATGTTTAGATGTCTACTCGAATATTTTTCTGCCCCGACAAGTACAAGTGAATCCATATCTCGACACATAAATCAAGTACAAGTTCAGCTAGAAAGTAAGTAGTGCTAGTAGGTGTTTCCAGTAGGTGGTTCCAGTGAGTAATTCCAGAAGTAGGGGCCAAACAAGTATAATACATGTGTCGCAAGTTAATGAATCCAGAAATACCAATCCGTGTTGTGTCATAGAATCAAATAATATTATACTAGAAGCTGAATCATAATGATCGTCAAATAAATAAAAAATATTAAAGAATGTACTCGTCTGTTGTCAAGAGCAATGAATGAGGATCGATGTCCAAAGTAATGTCACACAAACCTATATACGAGATATACAGAGTTATTTGGTGTTCTAGAGTAAACAATATAGTTAGATGCACTAATTATATGCTTCTAGGCCTATTCTAGGTCGATACAAGTCAAACTAGGTCAACCATAGTCAATTGGTCAAAACCTTACTAAACTATGTCATATCAAGGTAATCTAACCCATACTAGACAATACTAGCTCATACCCCTATGTATCTATCCTATACTATACATGTATGGGCTCAAAGACGCAATACCTTAGCTATTTAGGTAATTATCTATATGATACAGGTGCCCATATACCCCATGTGCCATGGTACACTATCCACATATCATGGGCCCCTATCCTTAAGCATTTATTTAATCTCACAACTTACCATGGTCCTATATCCTAATGCAAACACTATTACATATGTAAATATATATCTAGGAACCATTACCTACTACCAAGCATTACTTATATGTATATGCATGTACATGTATCCCGACTCATATGCCCCATACCCTTACCTTAAAAGGATGATTGACTTTAGTCCAAGACTGAACAAATGGTTGAACAAGATGTGATATAGGCCAAAGGGGATTGAATGTCTAAAGTGAACAGAGCCCTATATGCCAAGCTAAGAAGGACTGAACCATTGGGATATGCAGGACAGACCCTAATAAGGACTGAACATTATGGACTGAAACAAACTGAGGTAAGGATTGAACAATCAGGTTTAGAGAGACCGACTTAAATAACATGGGCTGAACATTAATGAGGACCAAGTGGACTGAACTTTAAGGAAAGAACTGACCCAATAACAAATCCTTCTCTCCATCCCATTATTGATACCAAATGCAGTGAACTAACATTAACTCTAGTATAACTATAGGATGGATCTAAATCCTTTACTGACACACAAGTCCAAAGAGGACTGAACCTATGGATAAGGACTGAAGACATATGAACTGTCCTATGTGAGTGCAGGATAGAATCAAAAGGGAGATGGGGACTGCACAGTGCAACCAAGGACTGATACATGGAGTAATATGGACTGAAACATGATATTGTTAGGCAATTAGTGGGGACTGTATCAAGTATAATCTCAAAACAGTAATATGAATAAAAAATAACTGACACAAGTATGTGGGAGATTGGACAGAGGTAATTCTCCAAATCCACCTTGTCTGGACAATGAGCTACAAGTATTATCACACCACTCGAGCCACAACCCTATCCTAAACTGGACTGAACCAAAAATTGAGGTGTGAACAGTTAAAGGGAATGAAACATGGAGTGATATGGTAAGCCAAATATGGGCTGGACATGAGAGAAAATCTGGACTGTATTATGAAGTTCAAGACTGAGTATTAGGTTCAAGGACTGAACACTAGGATACAATATAGACTGATATAATCCTTCCTTAGGACTGATACAATAGAGATCAAAGGTACTTAGACCGATACATTGGGTATCAAACAAGGGTTGAACTTACTAAGACAAAGACTGATACTAAGGAAATATCCTTGGACTGTACAAGGTGGACTGATCACTAGGCAAAAGGGGCTGAACCTGTGTTTACACCTAAGCCTTCACCCCTCTTACTTAACAACTGTTGCTCTTCATGATGCAACAAGGGATACTGATACCACAAGATGCAGGGCAACATCAAGGCAGTGGACTGATGCAATATAAGGGTGCATGACAGAACTAATGTAGGGAAATGATTCAATTAGAAAGTAAGGGGACTGAACTATAGAGTACATCCAACTCGAGCCCCTTCAACTATAGGACTGAAACTTAATGAAATACAGGGACTGAGCAGTAAATGTTAATGACTGCACTAGACATTAATGACTGAACAGAGCTAATGTGGTGAACAAAGGTTAAAGTGATGACTGATACGTATGTGATATGAACTGATATTATCAGTTCAAAGACTGAACCAAGGTAATGATGGTCGAACAACCAAGATGGAACTGCAACCAATGAGATGTACTGCACTCGAGCTCCTCAATCTCATTACTGATACAAGAGACTCAAAGACTGAACAATCAACTGAGACTGAACTAATGTTCTAACCCGAACCCTTGGCAATCCCTGGTACAAAGGAAAAAGGATTTGGGGATATTTATATATGTAAGCTAACTAATGAGGCTCCATCCATGTGACTGATATTCATATATTAATCTATATGGTACTGCTGACATTATGAAGTTGGGAGACTGATACATAGTAGGGAGGGACTGAACATTGGAGTGGACTGATGCAAACGATTTGCAGGACAGTGCACATAAAGAATGCAGGGGACTGAATAAAATGATACATAGTCGACTAACCATGGTAAGGGATTGGACTATTGGCATGTGAAATGACCACATATTAACTGGACTAACAAATCAAAGGACTGAAATATGAAGAGTTCAAAGGACTGAACACCATACATGATGTGGACTGCACAATATGATGACTGTTCATAAGATGTGGACTAAAACTTGAGTTAAAGAATCTGAACAAAAGTAATGGACAGGACAGTACATGGTATAAGACCTGAACAGTTAGTAAAGAATGAGCAACACAAATGAATTGATACCAAGTAATGGGCTGGACCAAAATGAGAAAACAGGGCACTAAAATATAAAGAAACAGTGAGTAAAAGTAGATTAAACAGTTAGTGAGTTAAACATACAATACACTATAAACCAATCCCCAAATCAATGATACTACCCTCAAAGCATTCCTATTTGTTAGATACACAAACCAAAGATGGTCTATAGCAATGCACACAAAATATATATATTAAAAACTGGAATTATAGCAATGAGGTGCTCTTTGAATCATTTTGTCAAACACTTGGCATGCGGATCCGATACACTCGTGATATGCACTCCAAATGAATTCAAACTTGACCCCAAGCTCACCCATATGTTCTAATTCACTAGCAAGACCTAACAAACCTATTCACAACTCCTAGAAATCTCATTCTCAAATTTTCCCAAAAATGGTTTAAAATACAAAGGTGAAAATCTCCAAATGAGAGGAGAAAGAGTGAAAACTCCTCTCCATGGCAAACCTAATGCATGGGGGTCCCTAATGAATGTATCTACACTAATTTGATGAAAATTAATGGGTTAGAAAGCTCATACCAATTGGGAGAAACATTCCCAATAAAAATGGATCCAAGATTCAAAGTCCTTCAAGCTCCAAGTGCTCCAGTCCCTCCAAGCTTGCCAATAGAGCCTTCTCCTCTCCAAGAGGAAGAGAATACGACTAATTTGAGTCAATTTGAAGAAAATTTAGTGGTAGGAGCCATTGGGGAAGAAGCTTCTAATTAAGGTTAGGGTTTGGGATGAAAGAGGGAGGAAGATGATGAAGTGAGACTTAAATAGAGGTGTAGGCTGCCATAGAGGGTTTAATTTAGAATTTTGGCTAAGTTGGAATGTCTATTAAGTCCCTCTCCAATGTCGGGATTAAATATTCCTTCCTAATTAGGTGTTTAGTCAAACCTTCTAGCTAATTCTTCTAATCTAGTTAGAGACAAACTAAAGTTCAATTAGGCTAGTCCTAATCATCTAGTTGGGTGGTCATGACAAGTTGGTTTAGGTCCTCTAGGATTACTAACCACTATTCTAATCTAAAGGGTAACCATTATCCATATCCAAAAAAAATAACACATGCAGTATATTAATTATTTAGTTAATTAACCAAAAATTAAAGTTTAGTTTTAAAAAATAATTTATCACTCAAGATATAATATGAAATCACAATAATAACAATAATTAGAAAAAAGTCAAAAAATATCCTTGTTCCAGGAAAGTGGTGGTTACAGGTAATGAGTAAGAAATCACAAACGCAAACACCGGGATGCATATTAGTGTCCGTCGTGGTGAAATAATCCAGTCTCAGGTACTCTTTTCCGATATTAATCTACTATTTGTGAAATAGCGTACAACATAAGCTTTGATCTGAAGAGCTTGCCGATTTCTTACATCCACAAGCTTTGATTTGAAAAGATTGCCGACTTCATATGACCACAAGATTTGATTCTAAGAGCTTGCCGACTTCAACACTTTTATGAAAAGTAACTTGGAGTTTTTCAAGTAATTACAACTCGAACAACTTCTAATCGAACGCCGCACTTAGGCACTTAGAGGGCTTTGAGAAGTTGTTTGGAGATAGGAAAAGTCTAAGCTCAGATAGAAACTCAAATAAATAGATTAAAGTGTGAATGAATGAGTATGGTAAAGAATTACATTCTATTTATGGACTTTTTGTGAACGAGTTCGGACAGAGTTTGGTTCCCAAATGTTCAAAAATTTGAACGTTGGATCCTGGTCTTCATGAAGAATGAGTTGAATTAGGATTTCTGGTTTTGGGATGACCAAGCTCGGTTAGGGACCGAACTCTGGCTGAGTTATGTCTCCCAAATTCCATAATGTTGGTTTCAGGATATATGTGGACTTTTGGTTGGTTTTGATCTAGTTTTTGGGTAGGTTTATGTTGGTGGACTCGGGTGTCATCTAGTTGCCAACCAAGTGTGACTCGATTTACATACGTCCTAGACTCAAATAAAATATAAAATGAATAACAAATTGTAAAGATTTGAACAGTCTTCTTGATGTAACAGAAGTGACTTCGTAGCAGTTTTGATTCGAGTTGCATTATATTGAATCAAGGTTCAGTTAGTTACCAAAATCGAGTTGACCATGATCAATTGTGCCAACAATCTCCCTCATTTTGAAAATTAACAAATCATGATTGATAGGACAATGTTTCTTCGATACGAACAATAGGAATAGCTATAGCTCCCCCGTAATGTATCGAATTATACCGAATATCAGCGTGTACATGTTTCTCATGTTTCTTCCCCTTTGTTATTTCATCGAAATGGAATGCTCTCCCGTAATTTGTGGAGCAAAAGACAAAACAACAAAAGCGAAACAAGATAAACATATAAAGAATGATAATCAACATAATATAGTAGCATAATAACATGATTTGGTATTCTTGCAAAGTATAACATAGTTAAACACAAATAGATAACCAAAACAAAGCATACTAAGTGAACTTAACCTTTAGCAAGTAAACAAATAGAATCTCCAAAACAGAATAGAATAATGATAAAAGAACTATAAGATGCATGGTGCACAGTTGTAATATCTCGAAATTCGTGATACGTATTTTATTGCGTATTCGTATTTCTGACCCGTATTTTTATTTTTCTTGTCTAGTTAATTGTAGTTTATTTCGTAATCTTGTGGTAGTTTAATTGTCATTTATCATTATGGGTTAATCTGGTTAATGACTTCTGGATTTTGATTGGACTTTGGCCTGCATTGTATTTTGCTCAACTTGCAGTATTCTCGGCTTTCGTATTTTGGCTCGAATTTATGTGGAAGAGCTTGGCTTGGTTTAACTTGGTTTGATTTGGAGACTTGGTTCGGTTTTATTTGGTTTGAGATTACATTGGAACCCTTTAACCTATACTCTCCCTCACCTCCGTCACACCCCACCATCATTTAATCCCCTCTCTCTCTCTCCCCTCTCATTTTCTCACTTCACAGCCGGCCACCCCCTCTCCCTTCCTTCTTCTTCTTCCCCAAGAGAGAATCACCCCCATTAGGCAAGTGCACCTTGCTCACACTTGAGGGCCGGATTTTATGTACCCATTAGCTAGTTTAGCACCCTATGAGCAACATTAGATCTTGGGTTTTCTTGATTTGGAGCTTGGAATCTTGTAGATCTAGGTTTGGAGTGTTTTCAGATTTTTGGAGATTTGATCTCCCAAACTTGTTCTTTTGTTGGATTTAATGTTTCCATGTTGTAGAGCTTTCGATTTTACACAAGTTAGAGCTTTGAAGATCCGGATTTGGGTTTGTATTGATGGATTTATGATGTTCCAAAGTTTTGAGTTCCATGGGTTCTCTTCTCGGATTTTTTGGAGAAGATGACTTGCTGTTCTGGCCGATGGCGCCTACTTCCTCGAACACGCCTCTTTAGGCGCTGTTCGTTCAACTGCGCCTTCTTAGGCACGGTTCGCAGTCTGCGCCTCCTTTTCGAGCGCGCCTCTTTAGGCGCGGCTCGCTCGAACGCGCCTCCTTAGGCGCGGTTTGTCTCGATCGCGCCTCCTTGGGTGCTGTTCGCTGCCGCCCCTCGATGGCGCCTCCTTGGCGTCATTTCAGGCGCGGTTGGCAGACTGCGCCTACTTTCCCAGATTGGCAGATAGCGCCCATTTCCACCTGTTAGGCAGATAGCGCCTACTTTCCCTTGGCTTGCCCGACTGCGTCTATATTTATCATTTTAGGCGCAGTTCACTGTTCCCTTGACTTAGGCGCCAATTGATCTCATGGACTAGGCGTGATCTGATCTATCAGATCAGGCGCGGTTTGACTTCATGAAATCAGGCGCGGTTTAACCCTCGGGCCTAGGCGCCACCTGACTTGACTTAACCAGGCGCTCTTTGACCTACGGGTTTTAGGCGCGGTTTGGCTCACTGGTCTTAGGCGCCATTTGATCCAATGGATCTAGGCGCGGTTTGCCCCATTGCCTCTAGGCGCACTTTAGTGTGCAGCTAGTAGGCGCACTTTAGTGTGCTGCCTCCCTGGCACACTCTAGTGTGCTGCCTCTAGGCGCACTCCAGTATGCCTGGCCTGCCCTAGTGCCCCTGTACCCCTGCACCCCTAGTGCCTGTATTGCTTTCTTTGGGATTTGGTTTTCTTTTTATAATTTGGAGCTTCCTGAGATTTTGGTGCTCACAACACGACTTGACTAGACTCGACACGTCTTGACACGATTTCCTGTATTTGTGTACTGCTTTCTTGAATCTTGACACTAATTTGGGAACACCTTACCCCTGGTTTATATCCTTACGCCTTTTGACCCGAGCTCGACCCGAATACGATGTGGGCACGATTTGATTTAATGCTAGTACGGCGTTGTCCCTGGTTTTGTTATCTCTTGTTACATCAGAAAAGTGTTTTCTTATGGTCTTGTTTATACAGTCATGTTTTCAGCCTTATTGTACTTTTCATGCCTTTTACATCGGTGGCCGTTTGGGTGCACTCAGGATTATGTTTCTTTTACTTGTAGAATAGTTGCATTGTGATATGCCTTATGGCCCTGACACGATAAATAAATCCTGGCTAATAACTGGTAACTTGTAACCTGATAACTTGATAGTGACCCATGGGGTGCACTCTCAACTTGTAACCTGATAACTTGATAGTGACCCATGGGGTGCACTCTCGACTTGTAACCTGATAACTTGGTAGTGACCCATGGGGTGCACTCTCGACTTGTAACCTGATAACTTGATAGTGACCCATGGGGTGCACTCTCGACTTGTAACCTGATAACTTGGTAGTGACCCGAAGGGGGTGCACTCTTGACTGGTAACCTGACTTGCTTGACACCGTGGGTGGTTCTTCTTGCTTGCTTGTTAAATCCACTTGTCCAGTCTTGCATCATGTCTAGGATGGGACTCCTGAGTACCACGGTCAGGAGCTCCCACAAAAAAATGGATTAAGGCTAAAAACTAGAATAACACAGTAGTCATGACGAGATTGACACAGCTACAGGCAATCCCGTTACCTGGGCGCTTCTTGGGATCTGTAGCCTGCCGTCGAGTAGGGCACATTTCCAGCGCACTGTTACGTGTTGCACCTCTAAGTCACCTAAGGGTACATGCGTTTCCTGGACGGTGTACCCACCTGGATACAACCTTTAATCTTCGACCTGGGTAGCCTGGATGGTCTGCAGGGCTTGTGGCTGTGGAACAATCTCACTTGCATCTTGTTAGTAACTAGGCTTGTTATAACCCTAGTTAGTTAATGTAGCAAGCCGTAGGCTATGATTGGCCGTGTATTATTGGATGGTGTCCAGCCTTGTCTGGTCTGGACTAGGACCAGCCCTGATGGGTCCAGCTCTTGATTGTTCCAGTCTCTAGAACTTGAATGCTTGACTTGCACTGGATGTGATTGCAAGACTTCTTCTCGGTCACTGTAGTGTAACTCTCTTGTATGACTGTCCTCTAGGCAATAACTGGTCAGTGACTATGTACTGTTTAGGTGAAGGGTTACAGTGGTAACCTGGCTACCTGGTACGGTATATTTGTCCCTACCGTGTTTATTGTGTAGATGGCACTTATCTATGTTATAGCTCCTGTATATGATTGTTATCTTCAAGCAATAGACTGGTTAGTGACTATGTACTGTTCAGGTTTCCTGGTACGGTATATTTGTCCTTCCTTGTTTATTGCCCGGATAGCATTTATTTCTTATTTTCATGCATCTTATCTGCCGTATTCTCCGGTATTATTATTATTTTCTAATCAAGTTACTTGTTTCCTTTTTCTGTGATCGGGATACGTGCATTGGTACCGCACAAATCTCGATATGCTTTTACTTATTCCGCTGCTTTTGTTTGCTAATGATTTGCTGGTTTTAGTCCTTAAGTGGAGCCTCCTTTGTGGCACTTGCTCTTTCTGGGGTCTGACCCAGCTGGTTTTGTATGGCCAGATACCGGAGCAGCAGCAAGGGATCTACCTGTCTTCCAGCCAGATGGTGACCGCCAGGCGTGACCAAGGCTTCGAGTGGGTTTCTTTTGTTCGCCCACTTTATTGTAAATTCATATTATTTCGAGGCGTTTAGCCGACGAGCACGTGTTAGCTCTATTGCAACTTGTATTTATTATCTGCCTGCGGGCTGTAACGTGATTGACATGCCCCGGGGGTTAATCATGTATGACTTAACTCTTAGCTAGTCCTTACATTTTGTTACGACTAGTTTTCATGATCATCTTATATGTAATGTTTGGGACGCCTTACAATTGTATATTTGGTGATCTGTTATCTTGTAACTTATTTTAATTGATGAGATTGAGACAATAGGCCATTTGGACCGTAAGAGACTGTTGGTTTGTAGAATACCCTCACATGCTAGACAGCCGTGATCGTATAGCGGGATGGTTGCCGTCCCAATATACGTAGCTGGCTGTTCACGTTCTCGTTCGTCCGTATTCCGGGAGCGGGGCGTGACAACAGTTACAAATAAAACTACTATATGATAGTGCATAGTCTAAAAATAAAATACGGAAGTATGAAACTAAGAGCATTATAACATCATCTATCTGAACTAAAACTCCAATCCAAAGCACTGAAGCAACTATTGATCGTCACAGGGAGTAGGATCATCAGCAGACCGGTTGGGATCATACAACGCAACACCAGGATCAAGATACCTCTTAACATAGAGGCCATCGACTCGATAGCCAGTACGAGAAGGATCACGTGCCACAGGAAATAGTCCAATCGGATGCTGAGACAAGTTGTACTGAATATCAACAAGGGTGTTGCTGATGGCATATGCATGAAGAGTGGTATGATAATCCATGGTGTGGAAACGTTTGTCCTACTATCCGAAACGATTGCGGAGCATCTCCTGAATAGAGTCCAAATAGCAGGAGGTGCAGCTGGATCAGGTGCAGCTGGGGATGTCCATGAGAGCTAGGAGAGGACGAGTTATCATCATCAGGAGGAGGTAAGGTAGGAGCAGTCCTACGAGCTATAGAGATAAGCAAGCTCATCAAGGAATCGACACTCATCCATCTGAATATGGAAATGCTCAAAGATGATAGGCAAGTACATGGCTTATAATAGGTTACACCCTTCCTTGTGACATCGAACCATAGCATTTATGATAGTCTTTGGAAGGCTGAATGGGACAGTAAAATGCAGGTGATAAAGACCTGTCATTTCCAAATAAGTATTATCATCGATGGAACCAATATTATAATAGTCGTAGAAAATATCATGCAATAAAGTTCATAGAAATGTTGGTTCAAATGGCTAGAACGAAGATGTCCTCGAGGATGAGGACACAACGAGTCCTTGAATGAATCAAGTGTCATGTCACCTTGAAATTGAAATTTGGTAATATCGACTAGGAGTTCCCCCAAGTTTGGGATAGCTAAGATTTCTCCCAAATTGTCATCATCAAACTCAATATCAATGTCACATACACAAGAATAAATAGTAGCATATTCGTATGTTAAATTACAATAGAATATACGAATTGCATTTAGGAAAATGCAAGTTCTAGTAGCCACAAGTTCTTCAAGAGAAAGGTCACTAAAAATTATCAAATAATCATGGAAGATAGTGAAACTAATAGGGTTGCCCTGACAAATATTCCTCTTTTGGAAATCATCAAACCATTCAACTGAACATTCTAGGGTTCTAAAGAGAAACCCATCAAAATTACCTTCATTGGACAAATATGGACTAAACAGTGAATGTCGAATATCCTGAGGAGGATGAGATGAGGATGTCTCATCTACCTTCTCTTCTTCTTACCAAATAATTTAGGAGCCATTAAAAAAATAAAGTAGAAAAGAAGGGAAGAGTTATACCTCAAAAAGATGGCAGATAATGGAAAAGAACTACAAAAGAGATTCAAATTTGGAGTGAGAAATAATGAAACCACTTGAAGAGAGGGATCCAAAAAAAAAAAACTAGGGCTTCTAGGAAGAAGATGAAGAGGGGCTGCTCTCGGATGAATGGGAATAGGAATAGGTTTGAAAAGAAACAAAGACTTAAGTCAAAAGTAGGGTCCAAAATTTAAGCTATTGTTCTAGAAATATAGGGACCGAGTTCGGTTATATACCGAGTTCAGCCCGATTTCGGTTCCTATGATTTTAGAATCAAATAATATTTGTAATTTAACCATTAATAAATGTCGTTTGTAAAGTGTTGATCATCTTGGGTTAGCTATAGGCGCCGGTTCCCAGCTAGCGGTGGTCCGAAGATACTTAAATAACGTGTGGCGTAGGGCTATTTGCACCCGTTTGATAGAATGAACCTTTCGACATATACCCAAAATAATCTCTTACTTTAGCAAACTTTAAATTTTAAAGAATAAATGCAGTATCATTATCAACATCAAAATCTAGAATGTCTAATTTTTGACGTATGAAGTTGAAACGATCTTCGGCTAGGTGTTTAGTAAAGATATTTGCCAGTTGATGTTATATGCCGATAAATAGTAAATCAATATCCTCGTGTAATTGTTGATCACGCAAAAAGTGATGTTCGATTTATATGTGTTTAATGCATGAGTGGCATATAAGGTTCTTAGTAAGATTAATATTGCTCGAGTTATCACAGTATATGGGAATATGCTTAAAATAAAGAATATAGTCTTCTAAAAGGTCTATTTCATCTACAAAATTTGTACACAATAACTTTATGCAGCTATGTACTCAACTTCAGTAGTTGATGATGCAAAATTATATTTCTTACTGAACTATGTATAACCCTTGTTTTCGATTTTTCAATATTTTATTTATTTTAAATATTTGTGTTAGAAAATAATTTCCTTTTGAATTTCTATAAAGGAAATCTAGGTATTTTTGAATAACAAAAACATTTGCAAAATTGGTTTCTTAAATAAGATTTGGATTTACACAAATATGATTTTAAACTATTTGATAATATTAAATATTATTTTAAATTATTATTGTGATCAGTTATTAGATTGGGATTATATTGATTTAGTTTTAAATTTTTATTTGATTTGAATTAATGGGATGATTTATCCATTAGGATTCTTGATCCTTGTCTTATAACCGCATTTGAATTAAATCATATCTCCATTTAAATAAATCTAAAAATCTTTGGATTAGTCTAATTCTATTGGAATCATATCTACAATTATTTAAACTTATCCTTATTTAAACTAGTCATAATCCTATCCAAATTAGGTAATCCTAAATATATCCATATTAATTAAATTCTAATAATATTCTAATTAGTAATCCCTACATATTATATATACCTATTGAACTTGTGAATAAAACCATCTCTTATATTTTACTTTCCCAAATCTCCTCTCTTTTTCGTCCAAAACAGCTCAAAATTCATTACAAAATCAGCCTCGTTTTTTAGAAGCTGAAGCAACTGCGTGAAGTCATTACGACCAACTTCGAATTCTGATTCACCTTCAGTTTTTTCTATTAGAACCGTATCGAGGTTAGCTTTCCAAAAATATAATTTATTTTCTATAAATAGGAACGCGAATTTCTGAAAAATTGTTTGAGTGCCAGTTGTCCGAAAATCGATGTGTCGACTGTTTTTGAGATTCTGAGAGATCTTGAACTTCGTTTTGTGATCCGTTTGATGTTTTAGAAAGATGAAATGGATCTACACCATATAATCTTTTTAGAAATTAATAAATTAGTTTGGTATTTTTTTAATTCGTAGAACTTAGAATTGGTCAGTAATTTACAGACTTAGTCACGGTTAGCCATAATAGCATAATTCACAGATTTAGTCACGGTTGGCCATAATAGCGATAAATTTTGACCAAATTATAATTTTGTGTCATCGATGACTCCATTGCACTCGTAGCGCTGAAATCTACTAGATTTCACACTCAAATCATTGAGTTCGTAACGTTTGACTATTTAGGCAATAGTACGTCTCGATTTGCGTATCATGGGTCTTGAATTTGGAACTGTGACTTTCTATAGTTAAGAATTATATTTTGATTTTATTTCAGATTATAATTAGATTAAATTAGGTGATTTATATGTTTCCTTTATTTGGAGACTTAACCTTGAATTTCGGAAGTCAAAACTATAAAACTAGGTCTAGAAATCCTAGAATTATGTAGACTTATTGTTTAGGAAACTCATGTGTCCCATGTGTACTTAGAAGACTAAAATAATACTTTAATTATGTGTGAACTTTGATAGGTTTGATATTGCAAAGTCAGTGGGGACTTGGACGACACGCAAGTGCACCTTGCCAAGTTTTTTTTAATTCATATAGCATGTTTAAATTATTGCTTATTTTGTCATAGATTCACATGATTCTAGTATTAGCTGTTATTTCTGTTTTTCTTGATTAGAGATATTTGTCATATACACTGTACTTCATTTGGATATAATGGATTATTGTACCAACGTGAGTGTTAGAAGCACGAGAACGATTATAAACACATGGCATGTTTTCCTCCTCTAATTTGTTATTTGTGACCATGTGACCTCTAAGATCGGATTTTCTGCCTTCGGAACTCTGTAGCCTCTAAGGCCGGGTTATCTGTTTTATAACCATGTGACCTCTAAGGTCGGGTTATTTGACCGCCCTGTGGCCTCTAAGGTCGGGTGAGTTTTTTTTTTGCCGTGGTTTACCTGTGAGCTACAGTATTTGTAGTCATTTGTTATACAGTTCATGTGTAGTTAGCTGTTCCCAATCGTGCATTGACTGCAGTATAGGTTATGCTCTAGTTTATTTTTTCTTGCTTTATCACTGTCTATTTAAATGTTATATTTTGAGATACTTGGCTTGTATATTATGTGTCTTGTTACGTCCCTCAAAGGACCTGAGGATCTCTTCAGGTATAGACGATCGACAAGATCTCGAAGAGTACAACCCGGGCTATACTCTTCCTTTGCGGACCATATGATTTTTTCTTTAGACAGTGGACTTGCTATTCTTTATCTCATTTATTTTGTTCTATTCTTACAGTCGCTTGGCAGTAGATTTGTCTCTACTGGGCAAATATTACATCCTCTATTTCAATTAATATAATTGATTAGTTATTTCTTTTATTTGTTATTGTGGATGAGATATAGATATTTTCTGTGCCATGAAATATTGTTTTGACCTGGAGTTCATATAATACATATTATGTATATATATGAGGATCCCATACATTGGGATAGCCTTCATATACATACAGTTGTCATGTATTGTAACGTCCCAGACCGAAAATACGTAGGACTAGGAACGTTTACATGCCAGTTCTATGTATATGCAGGCTACTCCAATATATCCAAACAATGAATACACACATAAGCTGTATTATATGAACTCCATCTCATAACAATATTTCATGATCACAGAAAATGTCTTATATCTCATCCACAACAACAATAAAGAAAATAGTCATTCAAATATAATCAACTGAAAGGTAGAATGAAATATTTGTCGGGTTGAGACAAATCCACTACCGAGCGAGTATAGAATAAAATAATTAAGATAAAGAATAACAACTAAATAAATCCACTATCTAAAGGGAAAATCATATGGTCCGCAAAGGAAAAGTCTAGCCCGAGTCGTACTCATTGAGATCCAGTCGATAGTCTATAGCTGAAGAGATCATCAGATTCTTAGAGGGACGTAACAAGACACATAATATACATGCCAAATATCTCAAAATATAGCATCTAAACGATAGTGATAAAGCAAGAAAAAATAAACTAGAGCATAACCTATATTGCAGTCAATACATGATTGGGAACAACTAACTACACATGAACTGTATAACGAAGGAGTACAAATATCGTAGTTCACAAGTAAACCACAGCTAAGAAAACTCATCCGACCTTGGAGGCCACAGGGTGGTCAAATAACCTAACCTTAGAGGTCACATAATTACAAAACAGGTAACCCGGCCTTAGAGGCCACAGGGTTCCAAAGACAGAAAACTCGGCCTTAGAGGTAACAGGGTCACAAATAACAAAATTAGAGGAGGAAAACAGTCTATGTGTTTATAATCGTTCTCGTGCTTCTAACACTCACGTAGGTACAATAATCTATTATATCCAAATCAAATATAGTGTATATGATAAATGACTCTAATCAGGAAAAACAAAAATAATTGCTAAGACTAGAATTAAGTGAATCTATGATAAAATAAGTACTAATTTAAACATGTTATATGAATTTAAAAAAAACTTGGCAAGGTGTACTTGCTTGCCTGTCTTCCAAATATCTGCTGACTTTGCAATATTAAACCTATCATAGCACACATAATTGTCACGACCCACACCCAGATATACGGGTACGAATACGTGGACCACGCCCAGCCTACGTCACAGTATCGGCGGTAGAGCGCTGTCAAGTATACTAAACTAACTATAACATCTAATGATCCATAACTAGAAATGTACTCATGTCACATCATGAAAACTAAGGAAGATAAGACAAGAAATAATAACAATATCACTAGAACAACTAGAATCTACAATGATCATAAGACAGGAAATAAGGAAGGAATAACAAGACTAACTAAGGATAACTACCAGGCAACTCACATAGAAGAATAGTGAGATCCACCTCAGCTAGCAACATCATGAAGTCCAATATTGAGGGCACAACTACTCCTAAAATTTTGTCAACATATCCAGTCAGGATGGAACGAGCACAAATCTCAAATAATAGTTCTAATTAGACGATATTGAAAATGTAGCAGTAAATAGAGAGAATATACAAGAAATCATGAAATGTACATGTGAGTATCATGGAAAGGTAAGCTGTAAATCTAGAGCTAGAACAAGGCAAGTAAAACTGATCATAGAATGTACAAGAATCAAGAAACATCTATCTAAGTATGTGAGTACTAGTTTCAACTTGTGGCCGGCTTGGGTCTGCACAAGGTCATGATCTAGCCAATCATATGTATGGTGTATGATTGGCATTCACAAGGTTCACAAGATATACAATGCGGGTATTGACCACACATCTACACTAATACTCCCCGTCCCCGACTAGTATAGTGGATCCAACCATGACACATCATGACACGCAATTCTCTGAGAGGGTAGTGTAAACCCCTTGATCAATTTCTAGCATGTTAATTTTTTTCTAATGATTATCTATTTAATTATCAGGTTACACTAAACACTATTTCCTAAACATATGGATATATCAATATAAGTTTGAGAAGGGATTTTCCTTTCTCATAAAGCATGGTACAGGGACTTGTTGCCACTTTCCAAATGTTAAATCTCATTTTTCCTACTTCAGTAATTAGTTATTTAGAAAGCTAGCAAAGGGAGGGGTTTATTGTAATAAATGAATAAGTAAGGACCTAAGCGGAATTGAGAGTTTAAACTCTCAGTTTTGAGCTCGATTTATACAGACTGTGTTTTAAAATTCAAACCCCTGTTTAAACCAAATTCAAATCCTAGCCTACCAGGAAGTGGATCTCCCCTAATCAAATCCAAATTGGATTCCCTCTATCATTATGATCAGGATCTCCACTCCATATAAATGAAGTTCGATCTAAAGGAAAACCCTAGAATTTTTGCAGCCAAACTCCAGTCGATCAAATCAGAGAACTGCAAGGAAGAGGAAGTTGGGTTCTCAATCTTATAGGAGTCTTGCCGCAGCAGACATCTTCCAGGTAAATCATACATTCATCTTCCTGCCATATCTAGTCTTTCCCTGTCGATGTTAACATACCCCTAGGACAACCTACCTAGTTGGACACTGGGGAGGGGATGTTCAGAAAACATGTATGGTTTAATATCAGGATTATAGTAGGTACAACCATCTATCAGGTATGGATCAGGACACCTGTGGACATCTAGGGTTGCCTAAGGACTGGGTACGCAAGTATGTATCCATAGGAATGTAAGGTTGTTCAGTACTGATTAGAACTACTTGTCAAATCTGCAGGGTGTGGGGATGCATCTAGTAGCCTGGATGCATATGGTCAACTGATTACACAGGCCTAAGATGAGGGAGCCTATTATGTATGCTAGATGAATATAGCAGGTTGCCTCATGTCAGGTTACATAGATGTATCAAGGTTTTTCATCATCAAGTCCCCTGTGCCCAAGGCCTTAGCCTTGGTTGTGTCCAGGACTTAGCAACATGGTAACTTAACAGTGCCTTTGGGTCTTTTCGAGTAAACTCTCATGTAGCAGTAGCTGTAGTACTCCAAAGGGACAATTGTTATGACTTCTATTGTGATCTTTAGCGCAGCATGCTGTCACAAATCTTTCAGGCCATTCATGTTAACTTTAAGCAGCTGTCCATGTGAATCCTGGGTATGGTATCATTCCTGTAAAAATATCCAGTTCCCTGGTATCACAGTATCAAACTTGGGGGATTTCTATACTAGAGTGTAAATAATATTGAGGATGTACCAGGGGGTGTCAAAGGTTAGGATGAAATTACATCACCAAAGCCTATCTGTGGACAACCTCCCTGTGTGACAGTATTGATTAGATACTAGAATAAGGGACTAGCCTTGAATGATGAAACCATGTACAGATGTATAAGGAATTGGTGTGCCAACCAATATAGCCTCTATACTGCCCTTTGATGGATCAGTCTATAGTGTATTAGGAACTTTCCTTTAAGTATCTGTCATACGAACTCATGCCAATATCTTCCTGTAAGTTGAACTCAGTTATCCTCTAGATGTCAATCCTAAATGTATCCATGTTGATACAGTCTCAGTCCCATTTGAGTTCAGAATGTTGTGTCAGCCCTATTTTGCTAATATTAGTTTTCTCTTGGTGATACAATCGACTACATTAATTACTGTTCCTCATTTTCATATTACTCTGCATCCTACTCCATCCATGTTTGGATATTCCAACTGATATTTCCTGTTTGAGTGTGATTGGTTCAAATCATATATGTCTAACCCTTGCCCAATGTTCAGACATGAACAGGGAGGCTATTGTTCAGTCCTGTACAAACTAGGAAGATGGGCAATGACTTGTGTACTGTCTAAATAAGGAGAGATGCTAGATGGATGGACTTGTGGTTGCACACTGTACAAAGGATAGGCAAGGCCTAATCCCAAATCCTGAGTACACAATGGCTGTCAGCCAAGTCAGTGTATCGGATCCTTATGAGCCACCAGTTCGACCTGGCTGTTTTGGGGCACCTATAATATTGTATGACTCAGTTTTAATTTAAGACTTAAACTTGAGACTTGTGTAGTATCAACCCAAAAACCAAGACTGGTTTAATACTCTGAAATCAGTCCCTGCATCTCATGTAACAGTTCCAAACTGGGAAGCTATTGTGGGGACAAATGGAGTTATGTTAGGAAGCAAGAGAATTCAGGGATACAGGCAACCTCCTGTGAATATGTAACCTGTACTCCTTTTTCCAGCCTAGACTAAGGAGCTTTTTCCTTTAAATCAATTAAGGTAAACCAGAGTTTCCAAGACAGCAAGTTAAATAGATCCTGAGACTAGTGCATCAAAGAGGTTCAGTGCACAGGACAAGATCCTGAGACTAATAGGATGTAGGTTCAGATGGTTCAGGTAAAACCAGTAGGGGAGGAGTCCTGTTCAGTCCTGGAGTGGCAGGATACCTGTATTGCCATGATGTTCATCCTTGTATATACAAACCCATTGTATACAGGAACCCATTTGAATTCTTATTGCATCAGCTTCATAGGAAAACTGGGAATTCATACCAGAATGCAAGGGAGTATGTGTGCAGTCCTATGGCTCCTGCCCACTGCATCACTTAGTTCAGTCCATTGTAATATCAAATTATGTGTATTTGGTATTATACAGATATTAGAATGTCCTTTCATCAAATATGTCCCTATTCACTATATCTTCAAATGGTATCAGCCCACTCCTATATGTTTGTGCAGCCAATATTTAAATTGATCTGTCCTAACATCTATTGTTGCCTTAGATATTCGAATAGCAACCACTGTTGGATGTATCAGTCTACATTCTTGTGGTTCAGTCATATTTAATCTACCCTCTTCATTGAGGTATTAGTCAATAGGTGGACTGCATTTAGCCATTGATTTACTGTTGTATCAATCCAGGTGTGTTGCCAATCATTCATTATATGTTCAGACCCTCTTTTGATTCAGTCTATCCCTCGAAGTTGGATATCAATGAGCAGTCCCTACATAGCTGAGTTAGAAGAGACTAAAGGTATGTCTAAGGGGAGGGTAAGTGTCACTCCCCGTTCCCGGAATTTCGTATTTTATACATGTAAAACCCATGAGTATTTATTTTAGTATTTATCATATTTTATTCTGTATTTAAATTCCTATAATTTCATGTTAATTAATCATCTGCTCTTTAAATTTTCATGTTAATTAATTTTCTGCAATTTTATCTCTGCATTCTAAATTATCTGCATCTTATTTTTCCTGTATTTTATTTACTGCTTTAGTCTTATTGGGTTTCGGTTTGGATGGATCCTTGCAACCCGGCCCATCTCCCACCTACCACCACTTCCCCTATTTAAAGCTTCCATCTATTTCTCTCTCCTCATTACTTCATTCTCACCATTACTTCTTCTTCTTCCTCTCATTACTTCTCCACCTAACCACCAGCAGTAGCAGGAGAAGGCAAGTGCAAACTTGCTTCTCCATCCATTTTTATGGTTCATTTGTCTTCTTCTTGTGATTCCAAGAGAGATTAGTTCTTAGCATTTTTGATTTCTACGGCTGGTTTTCTCTAGATCTAAGTTATAGTATTTCGGCTGTTCATGGGTTCTTGATCCACCAATTTAGCGTGTATTTCTGGCACTGGAACGAAGGCTCCATAAGAACTTAGAGTTCGGGAGATGTTGTACGCACACGTTCTTACGTGCTCGCGTAAAACATCAGCCCAGTCACGCACACGTCTTTACGTGTTTGCGTGTATTTCAGTCACGCTCGCATTTGCGTGCGTGTATTTTTAGTGACGCTCACATTTGCGTGCGTGTATTTTTAGTCATGCTCACATTTGCGTGCGTGTATCCTTTGTCACGCTCGTATTTGTCTGCATGAATTTTTAGTCCCGCTCATGTCTCCGAGCTTGCGTGCGTGACTTTCACGCTCACATTGTGCGTGACTTTGGCGCACGTGACTTTTCACTCTCACGCTGAGCGTGCGTGCGTGAATTATTTGTCACGCTCATACACTCACGTTTGCCAGCACGCATCACTTGTCACGCTTTACCTTTCACACTCACGCTTGTCAGCGTGTATCACTTATCACGCTCACTCATTCAGACTTGGCGTACTTTTTACGCGTACGATTCTTGCGTGACTTTTGGTCTTAGCCTAGACTTGTCAGCGTGACTTCCTAACCTTGGTGTTTTCCATTGCTTTATAATTTATTCATCTAATAGTAGCCTGATAATTCTCCTATTATATCCTTACGTCTTTTTGCATGAACTTGATAATCATAACATGTTAATAATTGTGTATTAGTGCCCTGTGACTTGATTGGGTTATGGATATCCAATGAGACTGGAACTTGACCTTGAGAGTTATAGACTCGACCCTAATTAATGCTAAATGACTTTCATGCCTTGATACCATTATTGATAATGGTTATCTTGACTAAATTGATCATGCGTTCCTAGTTGGAACTAAGAGACTGGCTAGTCGTCTTATTTAAATGAATGAATGAGACACGTTCATGTTATGAACTATTGCAATCGACTGGCTGATCCCGAATATTGACATACATGCACATGCAGGCTTCAATCTATTTATTTATTTATTTATTCAATTATTTATTTATTTCCTACAAACGAAGCATGTGTACTTTATAGTCAAGGCATGATTACCGTGGTTAGATTTGATTGATTGCATTACGCTATGTAAAACCTACAACCTAGTCGCACGGGTATCGTTGTAGGAACGTGCATACCGTACCCCGTACGAAAGTACTCATTTGAATGACCATGATCCACGGCATGGGATTTCACTCAACATAGGGACTGTTAAGTTAAATAAAATAAATGATGGCATGGAGAGAATGGATTCCCGAGTTCTTACATGGCAGCCCCCTTGGGACGAATAGTACCCGACGGGCCGACTGGTTCCCACAGATACTGTAAATCTGCCACACGGGCAGGGAACAGTATCTGCTTTTATTATTATTGTATATGGTATATTGAAGACGGGCGTCCTGCTGGGACTCGTCTAATTCATGCATGGCGCACATGATTGACTGGATAGACTAGCCTTGCTCGCCATAGTAAGAACTGAGGAATCCCTAATTGTATAATTCCAGGATAACTTGGAACTCACAATAGCAAGCCGTAGGATTTGATTGGCCGTTCAAGAGGATTTGTTTGTGTATTGTACTACTCTGTTACCTAACTGGGATGATCAGAATGTCAGGACATAACGGGCCAACTTCTGTCCTTGTTTGGTTGGGAGGTTAGTTCGAAGTGTCTTGATGTGATGTGAGTCCTGGTAGCAAGCAGAGATCTACTATTATATTCTCTTACTTACTGGTTTAGTCCTTCATATCGTCCTTCCTTGTGGTACTTGCTATTAGAGGTCTAACCTCTCTGGTTTTGCATGACCAGATTTAGAGCCGGTTCCAGAGGACTCAGCGTACTTCCACCTCCAGGATGGTCAATACTAGGGGCATGATCGCAGGAGGACTCGAGTGGGTTCCTTACTTCACCGCTCGTTTTGTCATTTACTTTATACTTAACCGTTTGGCACCGACATGTTAGTCGGATTGTCTTGTACTTACTTTTGCATAATTGTAATTAAGTCAGACTGCAGCTGATAACAATTGTGTATACTTGCTATATCATCTGGCTATATTTTGTAAAGCCAGATCTCATGAACATTTTGACTGAGCGTTTGGGACGCCTTACTGCTTTATCTTACATGTTCTCTATTTCTGTTTCCTTGTTCGAATGATTGAGACAATAGATGTGTAATGACCATAGAGAGACTTATATGTAGTATGCACCCCCTCGTCTGGTTAGACAGCATTGATCGTATTATACGGTATTCATCTACCCGTAATACGTAGCTGGCTGAGTCATTCCCCCGCTCTCCAGTATTCTGGTTCTGGGGCGTGACAAGGTTTTAGTGGTGGCCCATGCAGGTCTGATTTCAGACTTGTGGGGTGTTTTGATTTATAGGATGTCTCAATCACACATGTTCCCCCTTGATCTCATGATTCATCGTTCTCAGCCCTTGCTTGAAATTCTGGTATCCTTTGACTTCATTGATCCTTCATGTCCGATCATTTGATTGTTCTCTTGTCCCTTTTCTTAGGGGTACTACGTCCGCATCAGTTAGAGCTGGACAGCAACAATAAAGGCAACATGGGCAACCTGACCAGGTCGGTCAGCAACAAGGGCCAGTCTCACCTCAGGAGGCTATCCAGGAAGAAGTGACAGTAGAACCGCAGTATCCAGATATTCCACCACCACCAACAGTTCCACCTACCTTGGGAGTAGACACACCAGCCCTTCTGGAGATCATGAGAGGAATGATGGCTGCCCAACAACATCAGATGTTGGCCCAGCAGCGCATGCACACTCAGCTACAAGAGCAGAATGTGTTGCTCAACCAAGGCTTGCAGACGGCTTTGGAAAGAGGAGTCAGGGCTGATTCAGGGGCATCAGCCAGGTTTTGCAAGTACAACCCTCACCGTTTCGAGGGCACGGAGGATGCCATCTCAGCAGACGCATGGCTTAAGGATATAGAGGCTATCCTGACAGCAGCTAAAGTACCGACAGAAGAACGTGTAGATCTAGTGAAGTTGTTACTTCAGGATCTCGCACGTGATTGGTGGGAATCAGAGGAAGTAGGCATCAGACGTCCTGTGGCCTGGGACGATTTCACAGCTAGATTCAAGACCAAGTATTATGGAGTTGTGGCTCGGTTTGAGCTACAACAGAAGTTTATCAGCCTCAGGTAGGCCGGCAAGACTGTAGATGCTTATGCAGCGAAGTTCTGCAGATTGAGTAGATTCGTCCCGGAGATGGTAGCTACAGAGAGCCAGAGGGCCATGAGGTTTCAGCAAGGGTTCCATCTCGAGCTCTTGCAATTGATAGAGGGGCACAATTACCAAACTTTTGATGAAATATTGACGGCGACTCGCAGGCATGAGATCACCATTCAGAGGCTTGCGACAAGGACTGGGGGTCAGAAGAGATCCCACAGTCAGATTGAAGGAGGAGGGGGAGCAGCGCCCCGAACAACAGTACCACCCGCTGGCATTCGTATCCACGATGTGGCGATGCGAGGACCAGCACCACCCAGGCAGCAGCAACAGCAACAGAGGAAGAACCAGCAACCCCCGGCGGGCTGCACTTATTATGGGAAGATGGGACACACTAGAGATGTGTGTCGAACATTGAATGGACTATGTCTGATATGTGGAAATCCAGATCATCGGGTTACCACATGTCCCATGAATTCGAGGTCAGGAGGACCAGGGCAGCAGTTTTCTGCTCTGCCAGCACTAGGGACAGGCCAGTATCGAGGACCAGCAGTGGCAGTTAGGCCGTTGGCGCAGCGTCCGTTTGTACCACAGGCTCAGATGTTTCGGCAGCAGGGACCGCCGATGCAGCAACACCAGAATAGACCACCCCAGCATCATCAAGGAAGGGGCCAGCAGCAGGCTAGGCCGCAGCATAGGAACCAGCAAGGAGGACGAGGGCAGGCATTCACTCTGTCCTTGGAAGAGGCATTGGCATCAGGAGATGTTGTGGCAGGTAACATTCTCGTCGCCTCATATCCCGCAGTAGCATTGTTTGATTCGGGAGCATCCCATTCATTTATATCTACACGATTTGCGACACGACTAGGAATGGAGTTCGAGGCATTGCCAGGGAGGTTGAATATACTCACTGGTAATGGGCTCGTAGCAGTTAGTAGAGTTATTCTAGCGTATAGCGTTGTAGTTTGCGGGCATTCTTTACCTGCCCGGTTGATAGAATTTCCTGTTGGAAATTTCGATGTTATCTTAGGCATGGACTGGCTGAAAGACAGTCATGCGACAATAGATTGTCGTAGAGGAAGTGTATCTTTTGATATTCCTGGCATGAAGAGGTTCACCTTAGTCAGATCAGAGGCAACTCAGCAAGAGCAGGGAGTAGTAACGGCAATGGAAGAGGTTCAGGTTCCGAAGGTAGTTGATGAGTTTCTAGACGTATTTCCCGAAGAACTTCCAGGTCTACCACCAGTTAGAGACATTGAGTTCAGTATAGAGTTGGCACCAGGAACTAAACCAATATCAGATCGGGTATACAGAATGGCGGATTCGGAGCAGGCCAAGGTATATCAGTATATAGAGGAACTGAAGGAGAAGAAGTTTATCCAAGCTAGTATATCACCATGGGCAGCACCAGTGGTACTTGTGGGGAAGAAGGATGGGTCATCCAGATTGTGCATTGACTACAGGAAGCTTAACGCGGCAACAGTGAAAAATAAGTACCCATTACCCAGGATCGACGACTTATTTGATCAGTTGAGCAGAGCTAGAGTTTTCTCTAAGATAGATCTTCGTTCAGGGTATCATCAGGTGAGGGTTCGGAAGGAAGATATTCCCAAGACAGCATTCAGGTCGAAGTATGGGTATTATGAATTCTTAGTAATGCCGTTTGGTTTGACTAATGCTCCAGCGATATTCATGGATTTGATGAACCGCATCTTTATGCCATATTTGGACCAGTTTATCGTTGTGTTTCTTGATGAAATTCTCGTATACTCAGCTAGTGAAGAGGAGCATGAAGACCACCTCAGGAAAGTGTTGCAGGTTCTGAGAGAGAACCAGTTGTATGCCAAGCTCAGCAAGTGTGAGTTTTGGTCGGATCACATTTCATTTTTGGGTCACATCATATCAGGAGCTGGAGTAGCAGTAGATCCCAAGAAGGTAGAAGCAGTAGAGAGTTGGCCAGTACCCAAGACTGTAGCAGATGTGCGTAGCTTCTTGGGACTAGCAGGATATTACAGAAGGTTTGTGTCAGACTTTGCAAGGCTTTCAGCGCCCATGACCCGCTTGACCCGGAAGGATGTACCATTTGTTTGGTCAGCAGAATGTCAGGCATCATTTGAGACTTTGAAGCAGAAGTTGATATCAGCACCCATTCTTACATTGCCAGTTGGGCCCGGAGGTTTTACAGTATATTGTGATACGTCAGGTAAAGGACTTGGATGTGTCCTTATACAACATGGGAAGGTGATAGCATACGCATCTAGGCAGCTTCGGGATCACGAGAAGAATTACCCAACCCATGATTTAGAATTAACGGCAGTAGTATTTGCTCTGAAGCTATGGAGACATTACTTATATGGTGATCGAGTGGAGATGTACACGGACCATAAAAGTCTGAAGTACATCTTTACTCAGAAGGAACTGAACATGAGGCAGAGAAGATGGCTGGAGTTGATCAAGGATTATGACGTGGAGCTTCAGTATCATCCAGGCAAGGCTAATGTAGTGGCAGACGCTCTTAGCAGGAGAGGCGGCGCATTTATGTTGACAGCACAGAAGCATATCTTAGAAGACCTTCAGGAGATGGGCATCGAAGTTATACTTCCTAGTGATGTAGGAATTCTAGCAAGTCTACAAGTTCAATCTGACTTGGTAGACAGGATCAAGGTAGCTCAGGTACAAGACCCAAGGATTCAGAAGCTTAGGGCAGAATATGAGTCAGGACTCAGGAAGGAGATGAGGATTCATGAAGATGGTACACTTAGGTTTGGATCGCGTCTATGTGTACCTAGTGGAGATATCAGACAGGAGGTCATGGCAGAAGCTCACAGTTCTCAGTATTCTATTCACCCTGGAGGGACCAAGATGTACCAAGACATCAAGCAGCATTTCTGGTGGAATGGGATGAAGAGGGAGATAGCTAGATTTGTTTTCCGTTGCTTGGTATGTCAGCAAGTGAAGGCAGAACAGCAGAGGCCAGCTGGGTTATTACAACCGCTTCCTATTCCGGAATGAAAATGGGAGCATATTACAATGGACTTTGTGACCGGTTTACCGAGATCACCAAGTGGTAAGGATGCAATTTGGGTGATAGTAGATCGGCTTACAAAGGTAGCAAACTTTCTTCCTTTCAGAGTAGGGCAATCTACAGAAAAGTTGGCAGAGTTATATATGCAACAGATAGTCAGGCAGCATGGAGTCCCTGTCAGTATTGTATCAGATCGAGATACCCATTTTATATCACATTTCTGGAAGAGCTTACATCATAGTCTGGGTACTAAGTTAAGATTTAGCACGGCTTACCATCCGCAGACGGATGGGCAATCAGAAAGGACGATTCAGACTTTAGAAGACATGTTACGGGCATGCACTCTAGATTTTGGAGGATCTTGGGAGAGTCACTTGCACTTGGTCGAGTTCTCATACAACAATAGTTATCAAGCCAGTATCCAGATGGTGCCATTCGAAGCATTATATGGTAAGAAGTGTAGGTCGCCGCTTGCATGGGATGATATCGGGGAGAGGAAGATGTTAGGCCCGGAAATGATCATTCAGACGGTTGAAGTGGTTAAGGAAATCAGAGAGCGACTTTGAGTTGCACAGGATCGGCATCGTCATTGGGCGGACCAGCATCGTAGACCGTTAGAATTCTCTGTTGGGGACCACGTATTCTTGCGGATCTCACCTACCCGTGGGGTCATTAGATTTGGCGTTCGCGGGAAGTTGAGTCCGCGATACGTAGGCCCATTCGTTATCCTTGACCGGATAGGCAATGTTGCTTATCGTTTGTCCCTCCCACCTTCGTTACGAGAGGTACATGACGTGTTTCATGTATCTCAATTACGTAGGTATGTATCGGACCCAAGCCATGTCCTCGATCATTCTGAGCTGGTTGTTGGTACCAACCTGTCTTATGAGGAACAGCCTGTGTCCATTTTGGACCGAAGAGAGAAGATACTCAAGAACCGAACAATTAGCCTTGTCCGTGTTGCTTGGGATCATCACTCCTTGGGAGAGTCAACGTGGGAACGTGAGGATGATATCCGATCACGGTATCCACACCTATTTGACTCACAAGGTATATCTCTTTCTGTATACCTTGATTGTCCTGATTTTTCATGCTTGTCACTTTATGGGTAGAATTGCTTAATATCGTAGATTAATGGATTTATATATATATAGTACTTGCTTTTGATATAGTAAACGAATTGCTTGCTCACTAGAATTGCTTGTATTAGTTTAAACCCGATGTTTCTATCCTGCTTGGATTTGAAATTCCGAGGACGGATTTTTTCTAAGGTGGGTAGAGATGTCACTCCCCGTTCCCGAAATTTTGTATTTTATACATGTAAAACCCATGAGTATTTATTTTAGTATTTATCATATGTTATTCTGTATTTAAATTCCTATAATTTCATGTTAATTAATCATCTGCTCTTTAAATTTTCATGTTAATTAATTTTCTGTAATTTTATCTCTGTATTCTAAATTATCTGCATCTTATTTTTCCTGTATTTTATTTACTGCTTTAGTCTTATTGGGTTTCGGTTTGGATGGATCCTTGCAACCCGGCCCATCTCCCACCTACCACCACTTCCCCTATTTAAAGCTTCCATCTATTTCTCTCTCCTCATTACTTTATTCTCACCATTACTTCTTCTTCTTCCTCTCATTACTTCTCCACCTAACCACCAGCAGTAGCAGGAGAAGACAAGTGCAAACTTGCTTCTCCATCTATTTTTATGGTTCATTTGTCTTCTTCTTGTGATTCCAAGAGAGATTAGTTCTTAGCATTTTTGATTTCTACGGCTGGTTTTCTCTAGATCTAAGTTATAGTATTTCGGCTGTTCATGGGTTCTTGATCCACCAACTTAGCGTGTATTTCTGGCACTGGAACGAAGGCTCCATAAGAACTTAGAGTTCGGGAGATGTTGTACGCACACGTTCTTACGTGCTCGCGTAAAACATCAGCCCAGTCACGCACACGTCTTTACGTATTTGCGTGTATTTCAGTCACGCTCGCATTTGCGTGCGTGTATTTTCAGTCACGCTCACATTTGCGTGCGTGTATTTTTAGTCATGCTCACATTTGCGTGCGTGTATCCTTTGTCACGCTCGTGTTTGTCTGCATGAATTTTTAGTCCCGCTCATGTCTCCGAGCTTGCGTGTGTGACTTTCACGCTCACATTGTGCGTGACTTTGGCGCGCGTGACTTTTCACTCTCACGCTGAGCGTGCGTGCGTGAATTATTTGTCACGCTCATACACTCACGTTTGCCAGCACGCATCACTTGTCACGCTTTACCTTTCACACTCACGCTTGTCAGCGTGTATCACTTATCACGCTCACTCATTCAGACTTGGCGTACTTTTTACGCGTACGATTCTTGCGTGACTTTTGGTCTTAGCCTAGACTTGCCAGCGTGACTTCCTAACCTTGGTGTTTTTCATTGCTTTATAATTTATTCATCTAATAGTAGCCTGATAATTCTCCTATTATATCCTTACGCCTTTTTGCATGAACTTGATAATCATAACATGTTAATGATTGTGTATTAGTGCCCTGTGACTTGATTGGGTTATGGATATCCAATGAGACTGGAACTTGACCTTGAGAGTTATAGACTCGACCCTAATTAATGCTAAATGACTTTCATGCCTTGATACCATTAATGATAATGGTTATCTTGACTAAATTGATCATGCGTTCCTAGTTGGAACTAAGAGACTGGCTAGTCGTCTTATTTAAATGAATGAATGAGACACGTTCATGTTATGAACTATTGCAATCGACTGGCTGATCCCGAATATTGACATACATGCACATGCAGGCTTCAATCTATTTATTTATTTATTTATTCAATTATTTATTTATTTCCTACAAACGAAGCATGTGTACTTTATAGTCAAGGCATGATTACCGTGGTTAGATTTGATTGATTGCATTACGCTATGTAAAACCTACAACCTAGCCGCACGGGTATCGTTGTAGGAACGTGCATACCGTACCCCGTACGAAAGTACTCATTTGAATGACCATGATCCACGGCATGGGATTTCACTCAACATAGGGACTATTAAGTTAAATAAAATAAATGATGGCATGGAGAGAATGGATTCCCGAGTTCTTACATGGCAGCCCCCTTGGGACGAATAGTACCCGACGGGCCGGCTGGTTCCCACAGATACTGTAAATCTGCCACACGGGCAGGGAACAGTATCTGCTTTTATTATTATTGTATATGGTATATTGATGACGGGCGTCCTGCTGGGACTCGTCTAATTCATGCATGGCGCACATGATTGACTGGATAGACTAGCCTTGCTCGCCATAGTAAGAACTGAGGAATCCCTAATTGCATAATTCCAGGATAACTTGGAACTCACAATAGCAAGCCGTAGGATTTGATTGGCCGTTCAAGAGGATTTGTTTGTGTATTGTACTACTCTGTTACCTAACTGGGATGATCAGAATGTCAGGACATAACGGGCCAATTTCTGTCCTTGTTTGGTTGGGAGGTTGGTTCGAAGTGTCTTAATGTGATGTGAGTCCTGGTAGCAAGCAGAGATCTACTATTATATTCTCTTACTTACTGGTTTAGTCCTTCATATCGTCCTTCCTTGTGGTACTTGCTATTAGAGGTCTAACCTCTCTGGTTTTGCATGGCCAGATTTAGAGCCGGTTCCAGAGGACTCAGCGTACTTCCACCTCCAGGATGGTCAATACTAGGGGCATGATCGCAGGAGGACTCGAGTGGGTTCCTTACTTCACCGCTCGTTTTGTCATTTACTTTATACTTAACCGTTTGGCACCGACATGTTAGTCGGATTGTCTTGTACTTACTTTTGCATAATTGTAATTAAGTCAGACTGCAGCTGATAACAATTGTGTATACTTGCTATATCATCTGGCTATGTTTTGTAAAGCCAGATCTCATGAACATTTTGACTGAGCGTTTGGGACGCCTTACTGCTTTATCTTACATGTTCTCTATTTATGTTTCCTTGTTCGAATGATTGAGACAATAGATGTGTAATGACCATAGAGAGACTTATATGTAGTATGCACCCCCTCGTCTGGTTAGACAGCATTGATCGTATTATATGGTATTCATCTACCCGTAATACGTAGCTGGCTGAGTCATTCCCCCGCTCTCCAGTATTCTGGTTCTGGGGCGTGACAGTAAGCATTGATACCACATTAGGGTCATAGAGTCAAAACTCCCAAGGACATGTGAGTTAATGATAAGTAAAAGTATGTGTAAATAAGAAACCAAAAAGGGTTACAAAACATAACTTAGAAGCCAAAAGATGATTTATGGTTTTATGTTTGCTTTTAACTTATAACTAGGAAGTTGGTTAAAACTATGTAAGACCAGAAGGATACACTACTAGAAAATGTCCACAGAGTCCTAGTAATTGACCTAGAATCTTAACCAATAAATAGATAGGCTATTTATCAATATTAGTTATGTTTTTGACATCATGTACATGGTATAAACAGGTTACTTGGACCGTGATACAGATTGTAGTCTGTACCCGCAGCTCAGGACCAAAGGCAAGTATACCTTGGCTTTCTACACAGCTTTATTTACATGCACTGTCTATTATTTTATCCAGTTTTTCATATTGTTGCCATGTATCTTTCATACCCTGTTTTTAAGCTGGTACCATTGCTATATAGACAGTGTTCACAGTTAGCCTTGTGTCTTATCGATCGTGCCTTGATTGAGTCGTGCCTCCGTGTCTTGAACCTTGAAGCTAACCTGCGAGTCCACGATAGGGACGAGGGTTAGTAGTTATTGGTCCACGCCTGCGAGTCCACACTAGGGACGAGGGTGATGCTAATCTGCGAGTCCACACTAGGGACGAGGATTAGTAGTAGATGCTAGCCTGCGAGTCCACACTAGGGACGAGGGTTAGCAGTATAGGGTGATGCTAATCTGCGAGTCCACACTAGGGACGAGGGTGATGCTAATCTGCGAGTCCACACTAGGGACGAGGATTAGTAGTAGATGCTAGCCTGCGAGTCCACACTAGGGACGAGGGTTAGCAGTATAGGGTTTACGCCTGCGAGTCCATACTAGGGACGAGGGTGATGCTAACCTGCGAGTCCACACTAGGGACGAGGGTTAGTAGTTCAAACCTGCGAGTCCACGTTAGGGACGAGGGTTTGAGTATTCGTTTTGGTTATCCGTTGACATCTTGACATGAGTTCTCTAGTCCTTGTTCAGCAGTTTATTTTCGTGTAGACAGTGTATAGATTCGTGCGTTATTCATTGCACCGTTTTACTTGTTTATTCTATACTTTTCTCCATGCATAATAAACTGTTAGAAAGGCTCGTTTTTATGTATCTTGCTAGTCCTCTGAGGACCTGATGATCTCTTCAGGTTAGCCGAGTCGAGTCAGGAGCAGGCGAGCGGATTTGAGTTAGCTTCAGATAACGGTGCTTTGCAGTCGTGGTTACTTGGTTAGCAGGTTGTACTCAGTTGGTTCATTTCATGTATTTTCCCTATTTTTCCGTCTACTGGTAGTGGATTTGTGTCCACCGGGCGTGACAGTGATTCTTGATATTCAGTTATATTCATTATTGTTCAGTTCATGTCCTTTCCATTGATCTTGATTGATTCGATTATTCTGTGGATGAGATTTAGTTTACCATATGAATCGAGATTGTCGTGTCTTGTTTTTAGACAGCGTACTACCGCCGACACTGCGGCGTAGGCTGGGCTTGGACACGTTTCGTATCCGAAAAGCGGGTGTGGGTCGTGACAAGTTTTTTTGGTGGCCCATGCAGGCCAACGTTAATCACTTCGGTTACGTCACTGTACCGTCGTGAGCCTGCGAATAGGATTAGACACTTAGGATCTCATCCACATGTTTTGACTCATTATTGGCCTCTAATCCTTGATTTCATTGAATCCTTGAATTGCATCCTGCTTGAAATTCTCTTCAACAGCTAAAGTATTTTCCTTGGACTCTCAAGACAAGAACAATGTTGCACTGAACGCTCCACCAACCGCAGAAGGAGGACGAGCCTTTGCTATGATCACGGAAGGTGCGACGATACCACAAGGAGCAAATGGCGGAGTTTTTCAGTAGATTATTGCAAAAGCATTATTAAATAGGCACTATATTTTGACTTTGACTTGCGAGCATTCACAATAATTTTATAACAGTTGTTCTGGACTAATCATTCTAGTGGATTGCAACTTCTTAAATTTCGAGGACGAAATTAATCTAAGGGGGGTAGATTTGTAAACCCCTTGATCAATTTCTAGCATGTTAATTTTTTTTCTAATGATTATCTATTTAATTATCAGGTTACACTAAACACTATTTCCTAAACATATGGATGTATCAATATAAGTTTGAGAAGGGATTTTCCTTTCTCATAAAGCATGGTACAGGGACTTGTTGCCACTTTCCAAATGTTAAATCTCATTTTTCCTACTTCAGTAATTAGTTATTTAGAAAGCTAGCAAAGGGAGGGGTTTATTGTAATAAATGAATAAGTAAGGACCTAAGCGGAATTGAGAGTTTAAACTCTCAGTTTTGAGCTCGATTCATACAGACTGTGTTTTAAAATTCAAACCCCTGTTTAAACCAAATTCAAATCCTAGCCTACCAGGAAGTGGATCTCCCCTAATCAAATCCAAATTGGATTTCCTCTATCATTATGATCAGGATCCCCACTCCATATAAATGAAGTTCGATCTAAAGGAAAACCCTAGAATTTTTGCAGCCAAACTCCAGTCGATCAAATCAGAGAACTGCAAGGAAGAGGAAGTTGGGTTCTCAATCTTATAGGAGTCTTGCCGCAGCAGACATCTTCCAGGTAAATCATACATTCATCTTCCTGCCATATCTAGTCTTTCCCTGTCGATGTTAACATACCCCTAGGACAACCTACCTAGTTGGACACTGGGGAGGGGATGTTCAGAAAACATGTATGGTTTAATATCAGGATTATAGCAGGTACAACCATCTGTCAGGTATGGATCAGGACACCTGTGGACATCTAGGGTTGCCTAAGGATTGGGTACGCAAGTATGTATCCATAGGAATGTAAGGTTGTTCAGTACTGATTAGAACTACTTGTCAAATCTGCAGGGTATGGGGATGCATCTAGTAGCCTGGATGCATATGGTCAACTGATTACACAGGCCTAAGATGAGGGAGCCTATTATGTATGCTAGATGAATATAGCAGGTTGCCTCATGTCAGGTTACATAGATGTATCAAGGTTTTTCATCATCAAGTCCCCTGTGCCCAAGTTCTTAGCCTTGGTTGTGTCCTGGACTTAGCAACATGGTAACTTAACAGTGCCTTTGGGTCTTTTCGAGTAAGCTCTCATGTAGCAGTAGCTGTAGTACTCCAAAGGGACAATTGTTATGACTTCTATTGTGATCTTTAGCGCAGCATGCTGTCACAAATCTTTCAGGCCATTCATGTTAACTTTAAGCAGCTGTCCATGTGAATCCTGGGTATGGTATCATTCCTGTAAAAATATCCAGTTCCCTGGTATCACAGTATCAAACTTGGGGGATTTCTATACTAGAGTGTAAATAATGTTGAGGATGTACCAGGGGGTGTCAAAGTTTAGGATAAAATTACATCACCAAAGCCTATCTGTGGACAACCTCCCTGTGTGACAGTATTGATTAGATACTAGAATAAGGGACTAGCCTTGAATGATGAAACCATGTACAGATGTATAAGGAATTGGTGTGCCAACCAATATAGCCTCTATACTGCCCTTTGATGTATCAGTCTATAGTGTATTAGGAACTTTCCTTTAAGTATCTGTCATACGAACTCATGCCAATATCTCCCTGTAAGTTGAACTCAGTTATCCTCTAGATGTCAATCCTAAATGTATCCATGTTGATACAGTCTCAGTCCCATTTGAGTTCAGAATGTTGTGTCAGCCCTATTTTGCTAATATTAGTTTTCTCTTGGTGATACAATCGACTACATTAATTACTGTTCCTCATTTTTATATTACTCTGCATCCTACTCCATCCATGTTTGGATATTCCAACTGATATTTCCTGTTTGAGTGTGATTGGTTCAAATCATATATGTCTAACCCTTGCCCAATGTTCAGACATGAACAGGGAGGCTATTGTTCAGTCCTGTACAAACTAGGAAGATGGGCAATGACTTGTGTACTGTCTAAATGAGGAGAGAGGCTAGATGGATGGACTTGTGGTTGCACACTGTACAAAGGATAGGCAAGGCGTAATCCCAAATCCTGAGTACACAATGGCTGTCAGCCAAGTCAGTGTATCGGATCCTTGTGAGCCACCAGTTCGACCTGGCTGTTTTGGGGCACCTATAATATTGTATGACTCAGTTTTAATTTAAGACTTAAACTTGAGACTTGTGTAGTATCAACCCAAAAACCAAGACTGGTTTAATACTCTAAAATCAGTCCCTGCATCTCATGTAACAGTTCCAAACTGGGAAGCTATTGTGGGGACAAATGGAGTTATGTTAGGAAGCAAGAGAATTCAGGGATACAGGCAACCTCCTGTGAATATGTAACCTGTACTCCTTTTTCCAGCCTAGACTAAGGGGCTTTTTCCCTTAAATCAATTAAGGTAAACCAGAGTTTCCAAGACAGCAAGTTAAATAGATCCTGAGACTAGTGCATCAAAGAGGTTCAGTGCACAGGACAAGATCCTGAGACTAATAGGATGTAGGTTCAGATGGTTCAGGTAAAACCAGTAGGGGAGGAGTTCTGTTCAGTCCTAGAGTGGCAGGGTACCTGTATTGCCATGATGTTTATCCTTGTATATACAAACCCATTGTATACAGGAACCCATTTGAATTCTTATTGCATCAGCTTCATAGGAAAACTGGGAATTTATACCAGAATGCAAGGGAGTATGTGTGCAGTCCTATGGCTCCTGCCCACTGCATCACTTAGTTCAGTCCATTGTAATATCAAATTATGTGTATTTGGTATTATACAGATATTAGAATGTCCTTTCATCAAATATGTCCCTATTCACTATATCTTCAAATGGTATCAGCCCACTCCTATATGTTTGTGCAGCCAATATTTAAATTGATCTGTCCTAACATCTATTGTTGCCTTAGATATTCGAATAGCAACCACTGTTGGATGTATCAGTCTACATTCTTGTGGTTCAGTCATATTTAATCTACCCTCTTCATTGAGGTATTAGTCAATAGGTGGACTGCATTTAGCCATTGATTTACTGTTGTATCAATCCAGGTGTGTTGCCAATCATTCATTATATGTTCAGACCCTCTTTTGATTCAGTCTATCCCTCGAAGTTGGATATCAATGAACAGTCCCTACATAGCTGAGTTAGAAGAGACTAAAGGTATGTCTAAGGGGAGGGTAAGCATTGATACCACATTAGGGTCATAGAGTCAAAACTCCCAATGACATGTGAGTTAATGATAAGTAAAAGTATGTGTAAATAAGAAACCAAAAAGGGTTACAAAACATAACTTAGAAGCCAAAAGAAGATTTATGGTTTTATGTTTGCTTTTAACTTATAACTAGGAAGTTGGTTAAAACTATGTAAGACTAGAAGGACACACTACTAGAAAATGTCCACAGAGTCCTAGTAATTGACCTAGAATTTTAACCAATAAATAGATAGGCTATTTATCAATATTAGTTGTGTTTTTGACATCATGTACATGGTATAAACAGGTTACTTGGACCGTGATACAGATTGTAGTCTGTACCCGCAGCTCAGGACCAAAGACAAGTATACCTTGCCTTTCTACACAGCTTTATTTACATGCACTGTCTATTATTTTATCCAGTTTTTTATATTGTTGCCATGTATCTTTCATACCCAGTTTTTAAGCTGGTATCATTGCTATATAGACAATGTTCACAGTTAGCCTTGTGTCTTATCGATCGTGCCTTGATTGAGTCGTGCCTCCGTGTCTTGAACCTTGAAGCTAACCTGCGAGTCCACGATAGGGACGAGGGTTAGTAGTTATTGGTCCACGCCTGCGAGTCCATACTAGGGACGAGGGTGATGCTAATCTGCGAGTCCACACTAGGGACGAGGATTAGTAGTAGATGCTAGCCTGCGAGTCCACACTAGAGACGAGGGTTAGCAGTATAGGGTTTACGCCTGCGAGTCCACACTAGGGACGAGGGTGATGCTAATCTGCGAGTCCACACTAGGGACGAGGATTAGTAGTAGATGCTAGCCTGCGAGTCCACACTAGGGATGAGGGTTAGCAGTATAGGGTTTACGCCTGCGAGTCCACACTAGGGACGAGGGTGATGCTAACCTGCGAGTCCACACTAGGGACGAGGGTTAGTAGTTCAAACCTGCGAGTCCACGTTAGGGACGAGGGTTTGAGTATTCATTTCAGTTATCCGTTGACATCTTGACATGAGTTCTCTAGTCCTTGTTCAGCAGTTTATTTTCGTGTAGACAGTGTATAGATTCGTGCGTTATTCATTGCACCGTTTTACTTGTTTATTCTGTACTTTTCTCCATGTATAATAAACTGTTAGAAAGGCTCATTTTTATGTATCTTGCTAGTCCTCTGAGGACCTGATGATCTCTTCAGGTTAGCCGAGTCGAGTCAGGAGCAGGCGAGCGGATTTGAGTTAGCTTCAGATAGCGGTGCTTTGCAGTCGTGGTTACTTGGTTAGCAGGTTGTACTCAGTTGGTTCATTTCATATATTTTCCCTATTTTTCCGTCTACTGGTAGTGGATTTGTGTCCATCGGGCGTGACAGTGATTCTTGATATTCAGTTATATTCATTATTGTTCAGTTCATGTCCTTTCCATTGATCTTGATTGATTCGATTATTCTGTGGATGAGATTTAGTTTACCATGTGAATCTAGATTGTCGTGTCTTGTTTTTAGACAGCGTACTACCGCCGACACTGCGGCGTAGGCTGGGCTTGGACACGTTTCGTATCCGAAAAGCGGGTGCGGGTCGTGACAGGTAGCTAGCCTTCGCAGGAATCGTGTCTATACAATGAACAAGGAACAAGAAAGACTTGCACAAGATATATCAAGGAAAGCGAGGAATAACATCTCATGACGGAATCCAGAGAAATACCAATCCGTGTGAACAATGTGTCAAGAGAACAAGGGTATCTACACTAAATACAAGAAACATAGACGATATCATAAAACAGAAATATTATCCGATAATGTACTCGCCTGAGATCTGGTGGAATATGTCAACTGGTCCAAGAACAGTACCTCGAGGACCTATAGGTGGAATAGTATATTAATATAAGGGTTTGGAAGTAAAATCAAGTCATACCAAGTCAAACTAGGTCAATCTAAGTCAAGGATTGACTTACAGTTGACTTCTGGTCAACTGGTCAACTCTGGTCAACTCTAGGTCAACTCGGGTCAAACTTGACCAATGTTGACTAACAGTTGACTTTGGGTCCACTGGTCAACTTTGGTTCAGTTCTAGTCAATTGTAGGCTACGGTTGACTTTCGGTTGACTTTGGTCAAAATAGTCAACTGTGGTCAACCAGGGTCAAAACTAGTCTAACCTAGGTCAAATGTTGACTCTACTTCGACGTTCAGTCAAACTAGTCAACCATGGTCAAACTGGGTCAAAGCTAGTCTCTACAAATATCTACAGGGTCAACACATTCAATTTCAGTGATTGTGAAATCACTGGAATCGATGGATCTCAAAATACAACAAAAGGAGAAAGATTATAATAATACGGTAAAAACCTACATATGTTGTCAGATGGTGAAACAACCATCACCAACGTGTCCAGAATGGTCAAAATAGCTAGAATAGCCTGTCCATAAGTCCAATTTGGACACAGGGGTAAAAAGGTAATTTCGAGTCAAAACGGTGTCCGTGTCGGACCCACTTTGCACCAAAAAATGTGCAAGAATACTAGTGCACTAAATCTAAAAAATTATATGTCCACGAATCTAGAATGACGATACGAACCCAACGGTATATCCGGAATTGGATTCCGTTGACCCGATCTCAAATTGGTCCGTTGACCAGGACATTAAAATTCCGATTTGTACGGAAAAGTG
The DNA here is from genome assembly GCA_029216955.1 of Iris pallida. Classification (NCBI taxonomy): domain Eukaryota; kingdom Viridiplantae; phylum Streptophyta; class Magnoliopsida; order Asparagales; family Iridaceae; genus Iris; species Iris pallida. The sequence continues at coordinate 8,092,567 of JANAVB010043019.1, forward strand.
TGTCGGAGCCAATGTCCTCAAAACTCAGCAAATTATATGTCAACGAGTCCAGAATGACGATACGAACTCAACGGTATATCCGAAATTGGATTCTGATGAGCCGAACTCAAAATGATCCGTTGACCCGGACTGTGGGGCCCACTTTGCACCGAAATACGTGCCAGGGCCCACTTCCTCCAAATCTAACAAACTTTATATGAAAACATGCCAAAATGACGCCACAAGTCTACTGGTGGTGTCAGAAATTGAATCCGGAGTCCCGGGTTCAAAAATAGAATTTAACAAGTGCAAATTAAAGAATTCGGACGACCAACTTTGGCGTCGAATTCGACCAACCAAACGTGCTTATAATGAAACGAAACTTAAAGGAGGAAGGAAGAGGGTTATACCAGATTTGCATAGGAACTGGTAGAACGTCAGACGGAGCTGCAACGGCGGAGTTACGAGCTGACGAAGTCGGCTCCACGAAACTGTCCAAAAACAGTTCAAATTAAAACGTCAACTTGGTGGCCGGTTTTGATGTATCAAACGACGAAATTAACGGGTGAAATTTGAGAAGAGTGAAGGTGGATATACCAAAATTGTGACGAAGTGAAGAAATCGTCGATCCAACGGTCGGATTGTCCAAAAATTCTGTACGAAGTCGCTGTGACGGAGCGCGAATTCTGGAATTTCCCGCGCGCGTCACGACGGAAACGCGTGGAAAATGCGCGAAACGCCTAGGCGGCGCGTCCTGGTGGACGGTGTCCGCCACGGGGTGGTGCACCTGGGTGCGCCCAGAGGGTCGGGGGCCAGCCACGCGGCGGGACGCGGTCGGGGACCTCGCCGGCGGCGGCTGCTGGGCGCGGCGGCGCACGCACGCGCGCGGCTGCTGTCACGACCCATACCCACTGTGAGCGTATGAGAATGTAACAACGCCCAGCCTACGCCGTAGTAGAACGCTGTCCTAGGTCTCATGTATCTAACAGTATAAGGCTAAGCAGTTTATACTCCTCGAATGGGGGTGACATAGCAGAATGTAAACTCAATCACATCTAAGGTAGAGCATAATGGAAGATAGATAAAACATGAAATCCAAAAGAGATACAGCAGATAGAAGTCTAAGTGTCTAAGATACACAATCCAGAAATGTATCTCAAAGCTCAAATACAGTAATCCATAAAATAAATACAACTCAAGACAAGTGAAATAAAGTAAGAAAACCCTAGCTATCTGTACGATCTCTACTGTGTCTCCTCTAGGCTAGCAGGCAACCTCCAAGCTATCTGTAAATTTTATCAACAGGTCCAGTCAGGACAAGAGCGAGCACAATACATCTCAATAAATCATAGCAGGTTAGAAAATATAATCATGCAGTAAAGTAAGATACATGATCTGAAGAAATACAGTATGTAAACAGAGAGAGAACTGTAATAGAAATATCTACTATAAATAGAGAACTAACAGTGGCTAGTGATGTAGAGTACAGGATAGCACATGTGAACGGAACAGATTAGCACATGATCTACACTAAAGAGTTTCACATGATCTACACTACTATGGAATTGTTCACATGACTACTAGCACTCTTCCGTTTTCCCCAATCAATACACAAGGATCTAAGCAGGTTATGTTATTGTACATGATATCACATGGGGGCCCATGAAAGGGTGCACATGATAGTATACATGGGGCTTCGTGAACATGAGAGTACATGATTCACAGGAGTGTACATGTATGGTAAAAGCACAGGAGTACATGATGAAAGTGAAACGCACATGACATAATGTACCCGATGCTCCCGAGGGGGATAACATCGCAAGAAGAGATCCATATAGTACTAATCCGTGATAATGTCGTGACAGCATCAAGTAAAGTAATCTAAAGTAGGAATATAATTCTAAGCAGGATATGAAATGATCAGAGAATGTACTCGCCCGATAACCTGAACAGCTGATAAGTATAGGGGGTCCAACTGAAGCCACAGAGTCCTATTTAAAGCAACACAGGTTACAAGGTGTTCAAGTTGTAATAAATGAATCTCTACAAGCAATCTATATTATCCTAGGTTCTTCTAAGTCAAATCAACTCTAGGTCAACTCTGGTCAACAATCTAGTCAAACTAGGTCAAGTATTGACTTATAGTTGTCTTTTGGTCAACTGATCAAACAGGGTCAATTCTAGTCTAATTATTAAAGACATAAAGTGTACTTCGTTATTGGTACGTCGAAACTTACGACACGCAAATCGAGATGAGATGATCAACGATAAAGTTGATAATCTTATTATAGTGATCAACGTGTCCATCTTGTCAATTTCAGCGATGTGAGATCACTGGAATTGACTGAGCTCAGTTTCGTTGTACTAATCTCGAAATACGAACATTATAAGAATTAATTATTAATAAATTATAAAAAGGTTAAACTCAGAGAAATTATCAACAAACATTGTCGGACGATGAAATAAACATCGCCAACGTGTCCAGAATGGTCAAATTAGCTAGGATAGCCTACCCATCAGTCCAATTTGGACACAAGGGCAAAAAAGTAATTTTGGGTCAAAACGGTATCCGTGTCGGAGCCGTTTTGCACCGAAAAATGTGCAAAAAACAAGTCTATAAAATATAGCAAATTATATGTCCACGAAACCAAAATGACGCACTACAAGAAAATATAGCATTTACGGCACGCAATTTACGGCACGCAGTTGCTGCACGTTGTAAATGATACTCTTTTACAGCGTGCAAATCTGAGCGCCGTAAAAGAGTTATTTTTTGTATTTTTTACGGCGTGTTTGACATGCACGTTGTAATTAGAGACTCATTTACAGCATGCATTATTACGCGTTGTAATTGAAGACTCATTTACAGCATGCATTATTGTGCGTTGTGAAAGAAGAATCATTTACAGCGTGCTTCAGCATGTTGTGAAACAAAACTCATTTACAACATGCTTGAGTATGTTGTGAAAGATATTTTTAATTTTTTTTCTATTGTAAAATTTTTCACTTAAAATTTTCACATTCCCGCACAAATTTCACACTCATTTTTCAACTCCCTCTCCATTTCTCTATTCTCCCCTCCCCCCTTTCTCTATTTTCCCCTCCCCCCTTTCTCTATTTTCCCCTCACTTCTCCCCGGGCCCTAATCGATTTTAACTCCTATTCCATTCCTCTCGTCTTCGTTCTTTCTTCCCTCCCTATTTTTTCTCCCCCTCTTCCCCAAACGATTTCGTCGAGCCCTAACCCTATCTACAATAGCAGCAGCCTATATGTCCCTCGTAAACTCGTGGCCACCGTGATCTACTCGATGTCGATGGACAACGCCCCTGACCCACTCGCCAACGCCCAGAGCGAGCTTCCTATCCCGACGTCGATCGAATCATGGGCTCTCTCTCTCTCTCCTTCTTCTTAATTTTTCTTCATTTGCTTACGCTTATTGTTTTACTCCATAGGCATCCGAGAAGAAGCTTTCGAACCCGATACGTAAGATCAAAGTGCAGAAGCTGGTGCTCATTTTCTCTGGCGGAGATCGCCTTACTAGAGCTACCAAGGTTCTATCTCGTGCCCCTTTAAAGAGTTTAATTGGGTTTTGTTTTGTTTAGGGTTTCGATTTGTGTTTTTGGAGCACGGACCCTAGGGAGACACTAATGGTGATGGATGCACTGTACAAAGATGTGAAAGATATATTTTCAGTCGTAAAAGACTGCAGCAGACACTAATAGCGATGGATGCACTGTACAATTACATGTCAAACTTGTTTATACTATTTACTTTGAGCTGGCTTTATGGTGCAATATGATTCAGTTTTAGTCCTCGTGAGTTTGATCTTTTTCTATTGCGTATCTCACAGCAAAATGTTATAAATCATAAGTTGGCATTCTATCATAGATTGTCTTGATGGGGTTCTATAATAAATTATCGTTCCAGGAGGATAGAAACAGTAATTTTTCAGAGGTGAATTATTAAAAACATCTGTAAAGCTTCTCTAGGACTAAGTTTAGAATCATCCAAGGCTGTATATTAAGCTTTCACATCTTGGTCTTTGTTCTTTTGTGTGTTTGTTGCCTTGGTTGAGGCTGCCATACTTCAATGCAATTCAACTTGGTTACAATTACTTCTTTGTTAGGGTCAGCTATTTCAATCCTTTTCTTCTATTCAGCATTGTTAGGATTTTTTTCATAGTGATTCCGATAATGCTTTATGCTTTATTCTGGATGTCGGCTACTTACTTAGCATAACCCTCCTCTTGACTCTTCTCTAACTTGATTCAATAATAAAATGGGAATATCAAGTGATAACAAAGTGGGATTTCTTTTCTTGCTTTATTAGAATTTCTAAACCTTTTCAACACAAATGGTATTATCTCATAAATTTAAATCCTTTATGGTGTTTGAATCCTTTCCATGAATGGTAGTATCTTAGAAATTTAAATATATTGCTTATATTATTCATGACTGATGTGAAAATTTTCTTTTGAGAATGTCAAATAGTTTATATTTGTCATGAATGAGAAATATGAATTTCACTTAGATTTGTAAGTGAACCCCATAATTTAAGTAAATCACATATTATGCTCGTTAATAGGGAAGAAAGCTTGTATTATGTTAGAATTATTGTGCAGGTTGTGGAACATAAAATCCCCGTACCATTGTTGTCATTCTTTCTTATTTTGCTAGGCTGGTACTTGTTCCTTTCAATGAAACTTACTTTAAATATCTATTGATACTTACTTTGGTTATGCATTGATAGCTGATATAAATTAACATTTCAACAACAAACTCTCCATCCCAAAAATTTAGGCGTTGGTTGTTTGCATGGCTTTCTTCCAATATGCATTGTTAAGTGCATTGCCCTGTCGGTTTGGACATGTATATTTATTTTGGAGTGTCCTTATATAATTTTTTAAGTCTCCAGGCTTCCTGTGTTGTGTTGAACATAAATAGCTAAAAATTTGCCTTGTCGGACAGATAACGTTTCTATACCATCATATTGAGATTATGATATATGGATTACATTTTCTTCGTTCATAACCTCCGTTAGAAATCGTGGTTGTTATCTGTTACATTTTCTTACACAAAGTTCTAGTAGCATAGCATCACTTTTCTAAAATTTTATAAAATCATTAATTAGATCCGATATGAGTTTTTATGTTGTCTCAGCATTTGGATACCTTCTTGATAAACATGTAATTTTTTCTGAACAATGTTCAACATGTGAAAGAAATGAAGGAAAAGGCAATGAGTGTTCTTAGTCCAAATGTACTAGTAGGATCAGATGATACTAATTCTAATCCACAACTTCCTTATTTGAGTAATCAGCCATTTATATATAGTTTGGAGCTTGTTAGTGAAATTTATCAGGTACATCTTTGCTTTTCATACTTGTTTCTATATTATACAGAACTGGTGTGATTCTCTATCATCTGTTACCATATTTTCTATACGAAAGATTTTTCAAGTTCGGTTTAGGAAACCCTAACTCATGCAAAACTCTAATAACACATCTCTGACTTCGTATGCGAATTTGACCCATTAACGAAAGACCTAAATTGAGATGGAAAATACATAAATCAAAGTTATGGAAGTGTAGCTTACAATTTTTTGGTTTCATCTCAAACTTCCACATGCAACTCTAGTTGCAACCATTTTGTTTGAAGGTGTATCAGCTTGTACTACACTAGACAACATCGACACTCTTTTTTGCATTACTTGACATATCACATTGATACAATTCGAGGCTAAACACCTAGACAAATTCCCCCACCTGGAAGCTCGAGGATCAAATAGGTGAGTTTGGAAAATATATCTAGCCTTAAACTTGAGATTCTTTGCCTGTGATTTTTTTCAACGCAAAAAATTGTTAAACCAAGTTGATTAGTCCTTGGGTGAGAAAAAGAAGTCAATCTGGGTTGTGAACTAACATGTTCAGAATGAGCATCTTAAGCCTAGTGGCCATTTTTCCATACGTACTGCATCTTTATGTTCAGGAGATTGAGAGGGTTCACACTTCTTTGTTTTATTCTTTAGCATATACTTTTTCGATTTTTCATAATCGAGATGCAATATGATCTTAGCAGAGTACATAAAGATTTAGTTTAATTTTACCATGCAATTGCCACAATATTCTTATCTATAGTTGCATCACAAGATTCTTGTCTTTATTTTTGACTTGTTTCGATGATAACCCTGGCATTTCAGTTATTTCTAAACTTTCGATGCATTGATAGGTGGATTTGGCTTTGTTTGGGCACGTACATAATTACGAGAGGACGTGCGGTATATCAAAATGAATGCAAGGCAATACCGACAAAGGATAAAGATGGTATTGACACATACAATGATCAAAATTAGTCAGCTCCTCTCCATGCAATCATTGGGATGGCAGGATTCACGCAGAAGTAAGTTGGTATTGTTACACTTACTTGACTAGAACCCTCGGTGAACAGCAAGCCCGATCATTTTAAGGTTGTAGGAGTTCATGTACAACAATAACCATATCTCCTGAACATAAATTTTAAGTACAGTTTTCTTTGAGCGAGGTGACAGAGAGACGATGTGCGAGGGAACATAATGGTACAGGTTATGAAATATGCACTATAGGAATCAGGCTTGAGCTAATTATATGATGGTTATCGACTCCTAAGGAGCAGCTTTTGTGCGTCATTATTGTTATCCTTAAATGTAAATATATCATGATACGGCATACATAAACTTCTTCTCCAGGCTGAATATTTTAACCCGTCTTATGTTTAAGATATTTCGATTATCCAGAAAAAGAGATTGAACCGGCAGAAGAAAACGAAGGCATATGATTTGTCTTCCCTTGCCGAGTTTCTTCCAGACTTGAGTGCTTCCCAGCATCCAGCTGATGCAACCAATGCCAAGTTGAACCGCAGGTCCAGGAAGAAACTACTGTAAGGAACTCCCTCCTTTCTTATTTGGAGTTCCCATTGTATGTCATTGCATCTTCTTAAAGTCCAAGATACATGCGTTGTATATTATTGTTGCAGAGGTTGAGCTTAAAGGACAGGAAGCATCCCTATGGTATTCAGGGAGTTGGAGAATATTTGTCCAACTGAGGTTTGTCCATTCGTGTTCTTTTTTCTAGTATTAGACCATTGTATGTGCAAATTTATGGAACATATAAGTTTCTAAATTTTTTGTTGTTGCCTTTTTCATTGTTGTATTTGGTTTTACTTCTAGTTCAGAATGTCAACGTTTCTTTTAATGTTCGATCAGGCATGTATATAATGTACTTTATGATATCTATGTAATGTTTTATTAAAAGAAGTATTTTTCGTATTGTAGTTATAATCATATTCAACCACGTATCCATTTTCATTGATATGTAGGGGACAATCTTCAGATTTTAAGACGAGCAGAAGAGTCAATGGAAGCATGTAAACAGCTTGAAGAAAAAAATCTTTGTGGTCCAAGATAATAGATGAGGTTAGTATGTTACTGATATACATATGAAAATAAAGATACTATAAAGGTCTCCTTAACGTCATCCTGATATTTCTGAAACTTTTATGTCCAAGATGCTGAGAGGAACTAATACCGCTTTTGCAGGTCATGGAGATGCTTGTTGACATTGTTCACTTCTTACACCTGGAGATTTATGATGTCTTTGGGAGCGTTGGTATGTCTTTTTCTGGAAAATCTTCTTTTTTTACTTATAGTGTCATTGTCTTTCCTCCATTTACCAGTGTAAGCATGATCGAATTGCAAGTGTATATCAGTTCCATATAATTTGCACATTTGCTCCAAAATTATAGTGTTTAAATTACTGCAAAGTGCAAATTATACAACTCTTAAATTGTGTGGTATAATATATATTCTGTAGATTCGCTGCTCATGTCATATTAAGTAGTGGATACAAACTGGAACATAACAGTCGCTCAACCCGGTTCTTGGGTATTAAACATTATTGGCCTACCTGTAAGATACATGAAATTTCTTTTCTAGTTGGACTAGTGCATGAAGTATAAATCTAAGAGGACTGCTGACTGCTGAGGGATTTGGGGTTACTCTACTCTAGAGGGACTATAGATCTTGAAGTTTCAATAGGAGAAACTTATCTGTCTTCCATAAATCTAACACTTGAACACAAACTTTAAGTTGATGTGAATCACTTGCATATATAACACAACTGATTGAGGCATAGAAACTTATTTGTTCTTTGATACAGTTGATATATGATAAAAAATGAAACTTATTCTTCTCTAATAGAATTGATATCGGTTTATACAAACACACATACTGACTAACTCGATTTCTCTTGTTCTCTTAGGAACTACATGTAAAATGAAGGTTGTACTGTGATGTGAGGGATGTGCTGCGGGTTCAGATGTATTTTGATTTACTTGTATAAATAGGTTTTAGATGTTTAAGATGTTGTACAAAAATTGTATACTTTGGTTATTTCGATGTGGTTGGATGTTTGTGGTGTACGAACACATATTTGTTAATATAAAAATTGTGTATTATAGTTCTTTGATCTTTGAGATGTTTTGAATTATATTGATATTATAGTTCTTTGATCTTTGAGATGTTTTGAATTATATTGATATTATAGTTCTTTGATCTTTGCGATGTTTTGAATTATATTGACTCCTGCCTAGTTGACGGATCTGTAACCGTCAAGATACCCATTTCTTGACGGTTTTTCCTCGTCAAGAAAAGCCATTATTCTTGTAGTGATTATTTATAGCGTTCAGATACATGTTGTAAAAGGATAGAGATGGATCATTTACAGCGTTCAGATGTGTGTTGTAAAAGATGAAGAGCAGTCATTTACAGCGTTCAGATGCGTGTCGTAAAAGATTGAGAGGGATCATTTACAGCGTTCAGATGCATGTTGTAAAAGATCATTTACAGCATTCAGATGCGTGTTGTAAAAGATGGAGATTAGTCATTTACAGCGTTTCGTGCGTGTTGTAAAAGATGAGAATGTCCGTTGTAAATAATAGGGTCATTTACGGCATGACCTTTTACGGCACAAAAATGTACGCCGTAAAAGATCATTTATGGCACGTTTTGCGTGCCGTAAATGATCATTTTTCTTGTAGTGACGATACGAATCCAACGGTATCTCCAGAATTGGATTCCGTTGACCCGATCTCAATTTGGTCCGTTGACCAGAACTTAAAATTCCGGTTTGCACAGAAATGCATGCCGGAGCCAAAGTTCTCAAAACTCATCAAACTACATGTCAATGAGTCCAGAATGACAATACGAACTCAACGGTATATCCGGAATTGGATTCCGATGAGACGATCTCAAAATGACCTGTTGACCCGGATATTGGTATCCGACTTACACCGAAATGCGTACCAGATCCAATGTCCACCAAAACCTAGCAAATTGTATGTCAACAAGTCCAGAATGACGATAAGAACTCAACGGTATATCCGGAATTGGATTCCGTTGAGCCGACGTCAAAAAGTCTCGTTGACCCGAATTGTGGAACCCACTTTGTACCAAAAAATGTACCAGGGCCCACGTCCTCCAAATCTAACAAATTTTATATGAAAACATGCCAGAACGACGCCACGAGTCTAATGGTGGTGTCAGAAATGAAATCTGGAGTCCCGTATTCAAAAATTGAATTTTACAAGTTGAAAATTACGAATTCGGACGGCCAACTTTGGCGTCGAATTCAACCGATCAAACAAGCTCACAATGAAACGAAACTGGAGGGGTAGCAAGAGGGTTATACCAGCTTCGTACAGGAACTGGTAGCACGCCAAACGGAGCTGCGGTAGAGGAGGTACAAGCTGACGAAATTGACCCCGCAAAACTGTCCAAAATTAATACAATTTAAACGGTCAACTTGGTGGCCGGTTTTGATGTATCAAACGATAAAATCAACGGATGAAAATTGACAGAAGTGAAGGTGGATATACCGAGATTGTGAAGGAGCAAAGAAATCGCCGATCCAACGGTCGAATTTCTCGGAAATCGTACGCGAAGTTGCTGCGACGGGACGTCAAAACGGACTTGATTCCGCGCGCGTCACGACGGAACTTCGTGCGAAACGCACGAATCGCCTCGACGGCGCGTCCCGGAGGACGGTGGCCGCCATAGAAGTGCTCGCCGGAGTAGGGCGCACCCGCGTGGGGCTCGCCGTAGGCACGGCGGCCTGCGGTGGCGCGCGGCCAGCGCTGCCAGCGCACGCGGCCTGGCGCGACTGTGCACTGCTGCAGTTGCTGCTGCTGCTGGTGGCATGGCCTGGCCTGGCCTAGCCCGACGACGGCGTGGGCTGCGCAGCCTCGACGAGGGTGGTGGCCCGGTTTGATGGGGTGGTGGCTCGGTTTGATGTCGTTGAAGAAGGAGGAGGAGAAGAGATGTGGTTAGGCCTGCTGGTGGTGGTGCGGCCAGCTGTGCCCGACCACGGCGGAGGAGGTCGGTGGCCGGCGGCCAGGGAAATGGGGAAAGCTCAGTTTGGTGTTGGCTCGGCTGGGTTGCTGTGTGGAGAAGAAGTGGTGTAGAAAAAATATTAGAGTTGGAGAGAGAGAGATGATAGTGAATAATTGTTTGTGTGTGTTATCAATGTAGGAGAGAGAGAGAAGAAATTCATAGGAGTTAGGGCCGGCCACATGGCTAGGAGTGTGTGGGAGTTTGTCATGTAGGAAATGGAGGGTGGTGATGAGTTGGGGTAGATCAAGGGCTAGGATTAAATGTAGGAAAATTGGTCCTTCCTAGGGATTTAAATAAAGGAAATTTTCCATTAAATATTAAAAATAGGTAGAATAAGAATTTGATATTTTTCAAGGATAATGAGACTGAGGGTGATGGTGATGGAGAGTAACATGGAGCTGGGGTTGGGTTCAGTCAAGCCGGGTTGGATCAAAACCGGACATTGTACAAAAAATTGAATAAAAATAGGTGTTGATGATCATGGATAAATAAGTAGCACATGGGGATTTTAATAAATGGGACACAAGTGTCGTGCGGGTAGTAGGCTCAATGTGGGCCATGTCCATATTTGGGGCTGACAGGTTTTGGTCGACAGGGTACCCACAAATCAAGTTGGAAGATAAATGTGACACCGTAGGGTGAAATAAAATCGGGTCACGTGTCAGGAAAGTTGTGCGAAGCAAATGGTGCACAAAATGGTGTGTCTAAGTGGGACACGAAGGTCATGGGTGAAGAGCATCTCGAGTAGATCATGCATGATAAGTTGGTTTCAAGAAACTGACTGGTCTTGCGCTCCCAAATTAAAAGTTACGGTAACGTGCTAATAATGATCAAGGAAAAGAGTGGGAAAAATAATTAATGATCAAATGGTCTAATTCGACCCGAAGTTGTGCGAAACAAAAAGAGTACAAGGGAACAAGTTTGAGTGGGACACTATATACCATCGTGAAGGCAATCCTGTCCACTACAAAACTCGTGAAGAAGGTTTCCAGAGTTGAACATCCCTGACACTCCAAATATCAAAGGCACGAAAAAGCACATTTACAGATAAATAAACAGAATAAATTATTTATTGAAACTAAACAATCAGAAAAAAATAAAATAAAAATAAAAAAAATCAACCCGAAATTCAGGGTGCTCACATCCTACCCACCTTATAAAAATTTCATCCTCGAAATTAAAATTGTTCATACTCCTTCTAGGTCAAACCCCCACAATCAAGTCCCAGAACTTAAATAAAACATATGATCAAAAAGGACGACATACACGGTCATGGCATACGGTGGTAGTGAAAGTCTCATCTAGGTATACTAGTCATGCTAAACCAAAACGGTCATTGTCACGCCCCAGAACCAGAATACTGGAGAGCGGGGGCAGACATAGCCAGCTACGTATATTGAAATGGAAACCACCTCGATATACGGTCACGGCTGTCTAGATATGTGAGAGTTTTCTACAAGCCAACAGTCTCTTATGGTCATGAACAAGCCTAGTGTCTCAATCACAGCAAGTAAGTAAAGTCGCAAGATGTATGATCATTAAATATATAATAATAAGGCGTCCCAAATATCACATGTTCAGCTGATCATGAAGCTAGTCGTTACAAAATATTAGGACTAGCAAGAGTTTAGTCATACATGATCAACCCTAGGATTTGTTAATCATGTTTACAGCCCGTAGGCAGACAGTAAGTAAAGTGCATCGAGCTAACAGGTGCTCATCGGCTAAACGCCTCAAAAGAATAGTTTTACAATAAAGTGGGCAAAACAAAAAGGGAAACCCACTCTTGGCCCGGGTTCCGTCTAGTGTTCACCATTGGGCTGGAAGCTTGGTAGATCCTCGGGAGCTGCTCCGAAATCTGGCCACACAAAACCAGCTGGGTCAACCCCAGAAAGAGCAAGTGCCACAAGGGGGCCACGAAATAAGAACAAAAGCCAGCAAATAACACAAGAAAGACTAAATATAAACAAGAATTACGAAAATATGTCAGGATGATATACAACGAGATAACCATGGAACTATTCCGATAGCCAGGTTACAACCCGTAAACCAAACAAGGACCGGGGTTGTAACCCTTCGTCTGAACAGAGCTTGGTTTCCCCCCATTTATCGGCAAGATAATAATGTAAGAAAATCGAGACAGGAAACAATCTTGCATGGGGTCAAGACATGACTAGACTGGTTATACCTCATTCAATCAATCACGGCCAAGCAGATCCTACGGCTTACTACTTTAACTAACTAGGGTTATCACAGGCCTAATTACTAACAAGATGCAGTGAGATTGTTCCACAGCCACAAGCCCTGCAGACCATCCAGGCTACCCAGGACGAAAGATTAGGGTTGAATTCAGGTGGGTACATTGTCCAGGAGACACATGTACCCTTAGGTGACTTAGAGGGTGCAACACCTAACAGTGTGCTGGAAATGTGCCCTACTCGATGGCAGGCTACAAATCCCTGGAGCGCCCAGGTAACGGGATTGCCTATAGCTGTGTCATCTCTTCATGACTACTGTGTTATTCTAGTTATTAACCTTAATCCATTTTAGTAGGTGCTCCTGACCGTGGTACTCAGGAGTCCCATCCTAGACATGATGCGAGACTGGACAAGTGGATTAACAAGCAAGCAAGAAAAAACCACCCACGGTGTCAAGGCAGGTCAAGTTAAGTTATCAAGTCATGCCAAGTCAGGAGTGCGCCGCCACGGGCCACTATCAAGTTATCAAGATAAATCATGTCAGGGTACTGGTCAGGAGTGCGCCACCACGGGCCACTATCGTGTTATGCAAGTTCCTTGTCATATCAAGCCATGCACAATAGTCATCCAAGCATATTAAGTAAAATCAAGTTCATGACAAAAGGCGTAAGGATATAAAATGGGCATAAAATATCTAATAAAATACCAAGCTTAAAGAAATAAAACCAAAACTCCAAGAGCCGATGGTTAAGCAAGGGGTCAAGGGACAGTATACGTGCAAAAGTACGCACGCAGGGAAGCTACGTACGCACAAAAGCACGCACGCAAGGCTCGCTCAAGTCTGCGTACCAAGGCACACTCAAGGGGAGCAGCATACGTGAAAGTCACGCACGCTCAAGGGGAGCAGCTGCGTGAAAAGTCACGCACGCTCAAGGAAGCAGCTGCGTGAGAAAGTCACGCAGGCCCAAGGGAGCAGCTGCGTGAAAAGTCACGCACGCTCAAGGAAGCAGCTGCGTGAAAAGTCACGCAAGCTCAGGGGAGCAGCTGCGTGAAAAGTCACGCAAGCTCAAGGGAGCAGCTGCGTAAAAAGTCACGCACGCTCAAGGAAGTAGCTGCGTAAAAAGTCACGCAAGCTCAAGGGAGCAGCTGCGTGAAAAGTCACGCAAGCTCAAGGGAGCAGCTGCATAAAAAGTCACGCACGCTCAAGGAAGCAGCTGCGTGAAAAGTCACGCAAGCTCAAGGGAGCAGCTGCGTGAAAAGTCACGCAGGCTCAAGGAGACACGCTTCCAACCGGAGGCGTACTCAAGACTGCGTACGCAGCACTAAAGAGTGCGCGTTGCTCAGTGTGCGTGAGCTAAGAAGCTCTGCACACTGCTCACTGTCTTCTCCAAACAGCAAGAACACATGGGTGAACCCAAAACTTCAAAATACCATAACTTGGTCATTCGAACTCCAAATCCGGATTTCCAAAGTTCTAACTGGAGTGAAACTGAATGCTCTTCCATATGGAAGCATCAAAACCCATAAAAATCCAAACCAAGTAGATCAAACCATGCAAAATCCGAAAATAGCTAAACTTAGATCTAGAACCAAGGAAGCTCCAAATCACAAAATAGCAAGTTCTAATGTTGATCCCTATGTCCTAATCTAGCAAATGGACCAAGAAAATATGGTTCTCATGAAGTGGCAAGATGCACTTGCCTAAGGGAGTGGAGAGTGTGTAGAGGAAGGAGAAGAAGAAGAAGAAGAAAATTAATGGTGGTTATGAGGAGAGAGAGTGGTAGGTAAAGTTATAAAGAGGGTGGTTGTGATGGAATGGAGGGGAGCATAGGGCTAAGGTGATCCATCCTAACCCAAACCAATAAAACCGAGCCCAAACCAATAAAACCGAACCAAACCAACTCCACAAAAATAAAACCAAGCCATGGTCCAAAATCCATAATACGAGAAATACCGAAATTCCACAAGCTGAGAAAAATAAAAATATAGGCCAAAATCCAGATACGAGTAAAAATACGAAATACAAAAAAATACGAGAAATACGGGAAATGAGGGTGACAACTCTACCCACCTTAAAAGAATTCCGTCCTCGGAATTTAATCAAGGAGCTAGAGGTTGCCACAACAAGCTACACTAAGCACAGGCAAGCTACACTAGGCAGTTCAATCATACAATCATACAATGCAAGCAAGGAAGGGAAAATGTAAGGCATAAGAAAGACATTATACCTCACGAGTCAAACAGGTAGGGATATCGCGATCGGATGTCGTCCTCACGCTCCCACGTTGACTCACCTAGAGAGTGATGACCCCAAGCAACACGGACTAATTTAATAGTCTTGTTCTTGAGTATCTTTTCCCTCCGGTCCAAAATAGACACGGGCCTCTCCTCATACGAAAGGTTGGTACCAACAACCAATTCCGAATGGTCTAGGATATGGCTCGGGTCTGGAATATACCGTCGTAATTGGGACACATGGAATACATCATGTACCTCACTTAGCGACGGCGGAAGAGCGAGACGATAGGATACTTCTCCTACTCGCTCTAGAATATCGAACGGCCCTATATACCTAGGACTAAGCTTTCCCGCACGCCAAAGCGAATGACGCCGCGGTTAGGCGAGATCCTAAGGAATACATGGTCGCCGACAGCAAATTCTAAGGGACGCCGATGAGCATCGGCCCAATGGCGCTGGCGGTCCTGGGCAACTCGGAGGTGATTTCTGACCTTCCTGACCACTTCAACCGTCTGGGAAATCAACTCGGGTCCGAGCATCTGCCTCTCTCCGACATCGTCCCATGCTAGCGAGGATCTGCACTTCCTGCCATAAAGAGCCTCGAAGGGTGCCATCTGGATACTGGCCTGATAACTGTTGTTGTATGAAAATTCCACCATGTGCAGATGATTCTCCCATGAACCACCGAAGTCAAGGGTACAAGATCTCAACATATCTTCAAGAGTCTGGATTGTGCGCTCTGACTGACCATCCGTCTGCGGGTGATAAGCTGAGCTGAACTGAAGGCGAGTCCCCAAACTCTTCTGCAAGCTGCGCCAAAAGTGTAATGTGAATCTTGAATCCCTGTCCGAGGTGATGCTAACTGGCACACCGTGAAGCCTGACGATCTGCCTGAGATACACCTCTGCTAGCTGCGCCGTCGACTGTCCAACTCTGAATGGGAGAAAGTGTGCCACCTTAGTAAGCCTGTCCATAATTACCCAAATAGCATCTCTGCCGGTCGGAGATCTGGGCAATCCGGTCACGAAATCCATGGTTATATGTTCCCATTTCCATTCTGGGATCGGTAAGGGTTGAAGAAGTCCAGCGGGCCTCTGATGTTCAGCCTTAACCTGTTGGCAGACCAAACACGGAGAGACAAACCGGGCTATCTCCCTCTTTATACCATTCCACCAAAAGTGCTGACGAATATCACGGTACATCTTCGTACCACCCGGATGAATAGAATACTGTGAACTGTGGGCTTCCGCCATGACTTTCTGTCTGATATCTCCACTAGGTACACAAAGACGAGTGCCATGCCGAATTGTACCGTCTTCATGGATACATAACTCTGGTCTTCTTCCTGCTTCACACTCTGCTCTGAGTCGTTGGATCTTAGAATCTGCTGACTGCGCCATCCGGATCCTCTCAACTATGCTGGAGTGAACCTGTAGACTGGCCATCAATGCCACACTGGTTGGAAGAACTACTTCAATTCCCATCTTCTGAAGATCTGCCAATAATTCTGGTTGTGCTGTCAGGAAATAAACTCCGGCTCTCCTGCTCAATGCATCTGCTACAACGTTGGCCTTCCCGGGATGATACTGCAAATCCACATCATAGTCCACCAGTAGCTCGAGCCACCTTCTCTGCCGCATATTAAGGTCCTTCTGGGTGAAAACATACTTCAGGCTCTTATGGTCAGTAAAGATCTCCACTCTATCTCCGTACAAGTAGTGTCTCCACAACTTCAAAGCAAACACTACTGTCGCCAATTCTAAGTCGTGGGTCGGGTAATTCTTCTCATGATCACGAAGTTGACGTGACGCATAAGATATTACCTTCCCATGCTGCATCAAGACACACCCCAATCCTCTGCCTGAAGCGTCGTAATAAACTGTGAATCCTTCGGTCCCATCTGGAAGGGTGAGAATGGGAGCCGTTATCAAACCTCGCTTCAACTTCTCAAATGATTCCTAACACTCTGCTGTCTAAACAAAGGGCACATCCTTGCGGGTCAACTGGGTCATCGGTGCTGAAATCCTCGCGAAATCTGAAACGAACTGCCGGTAGTAGCAGGCCAATCCAAGGAAGCTGCGAACCTCTGCCACTGAGCTGGGTACCGGCCACGACTCGATAGCCACAATCTTCTGGGGATCCACTTCCACTCCTCCTCGGGTAATGATGTGACCTAAGTACGAAATACGATCGAGCCAGAACTCGTATTTACTGAACTTGGCGTACAAGTGATGCTCCCTAAGCGTCTGAAGGACGACTCTGAGATGCTGCTCATGCTCTGCTTCACTCTTGCTGTAGACCAGGATGTCATCTAGGAACACAATCACAAATTGGTCCAAGTAAGACATAAAAATGTGATTCATGAGGTCCATGAATACTGCCGGCGCATTGGTCGCTCCAAAGGGCATAACAAGGAACTCCCAATGTCCATACCTCGATCTGAATGCTGTCTTCGGGATGTCCTGCTCTCTGACTCTGATCTGGTGGTATCCTGATCGCAAGTCGATCTTCGAGAACACTGAAGCCCCTCTGAGCTGATCAAACAAGTCATCTATCCTCGGAAGAGGGTATCTGTTCTTGATTGTCACCGAATTCAAGGTACGATAATCAACACATAGCCTGGACGTACCATCCTTCTTTTTCACAAGAAGCATCGGGGCTCCCTAAGGCGATCCACTTGCACGGATAAATCCCTTGGTCCTTAATTCTTCAATCATCTTATACAGAATCTCTAACTCTGAAGGCGCCATCCTGTAGACTCGCTCTGACACTGGTGCTGTCCCGGGAATCAAGTCTATAGTGAACTCAATCTCCCGCTCTGGCAGCATCTCTGGAAGTTCCTCTGGAAAGACATCTGGAAACTCTTCAACTATCCTGGGCAACTGCACTGCTGCTACTGCCATCCGCAATGCTGGGGAAGATGGCTCCACTGCGCCTCTGGAAAACGAAAACTCTGGCTCGCCGGGGATACTAAAGACGACTCTGCCAATATGGCAGTCTATCCTAGCATACTGGTTCCTCAACCAATCCATGCCTATGACTACATCATAGTCTGCCATAGGAAACTCTATGAATCTAGCGGGGAACTCTCTACCGCTAACTACGATCCGACACGAGGAAAACACTCGATCTACTCCCACAAGACCATTACCAGTAAGTATATTGAGCCTCACTGATAATGACTCGGGCTCCAATCCTATCCGTGTCGCGAATCGTGCAGACATGAATGAATACGATGCACCAGAATCAAATAATACCGAAGCTGGAAAGGAGTTGACGAGAATAGTACCTGCCACTACCTCACCTGGTGCAACTTCTTCTTCCATAGCCATCATCATGGCCTGATCTTGTCCCCTGGCTGCTGGTTCCCTCTGCTGGAAACCTCTCTGCCTATTCTGGGTCTGAGCTTGGGCTTGTGCATACTGCTGGGGATGTTGCTGCTGGAATGCCTGAGACTGAGGCGGCAAGGGCCTCGAAGACTGATACTGCTGCTGCTGAACTGGTGCTGGGGCCGGTCCTCTCACCGAAGAACTAGAAGGGTTGGATGCTGATGAACCACCTCTATTCGGGCAAGCCCCTACCCTATGATCTGCTGCTCCACAAGCCAGGCACAATTCCTGTGCCCTGCGACAATCTGCCACCACGTGCCCTGGCTTCCCGCAATGAGAACATCCCATCGCGGAAGTCTGCTTCTGCTTCTGCTGCTGCGGGTACGTCGGGGTGGAATGCTGAACCGACGTCACTGAGGCCGCCCGCCTCGGAGTTCCAATGGTCAAACCCCTAGCTGCCAGGGCTGGAGCTGATGATTGGTACATCTGACTATGGGACCGCTTCCTACCTCCGGTCCTATCCACGATCCTCTGGGAGGTGTACTCATACCTCCTAGCTGCTCTCAAGACTGCATCGAACGTCTGGTGCTCGAACTGCTCTACCGCTAACAAGATCTCCAAATGCAGTCCCTGCTGGAACCGCTGGGCCCTATCGAGCTCGGTTGCCACCAAGGTGGGGGCAAACCTACTCAGCCTAGAAAACTCGGTCGCATAACTGTCGACTGTCCTGCCTCCTTGCTTCAAGTTGGTAAATCTGGTCTGCAGGTCGTACCGAGCCACAGCATCAAAGTACTTCGTCTGGAACCTCTTCCTAAACACTGTCCAAGCAATGGGTGCCACTAATCCCATGGCCTGCACCGCCCACCAATTGCGAGCTAAATCCAATAATTGCAGGCGTACCACCGCCACCTTTTCATCCTCAGGTGTCCTGGCTGCTTCCAGAACCACCTCGGTATCCTGAAGCCATGCATCCGCGGCAATCGCATCCTCGCTGCCGTCGAAGAAAGGAGGATTCAATCGCTTGAAACTGTTCGCCGCCTGGTTCCCTGGATGTCCGCCTCGGGTCAAAGCATCTTGAACTGTCTGGTGCAGGGCGTCGCTTCGACGATCCTGGAAAGCTATCAAGGTTCTGATGAAGCCTACTAAGGTACCATCATCTGGCTCTGCGGGCTGGACGGGCCGAATTGGTGACTCTCCTCCAGTAGGCACAACTCTGGAGGCTACCTCGGAATGCTGGGCTTGATCTCCGGGTTGCTGCTGATCCACGGGAAATGCTCCACCTCGTCGATCGGTAGGACCAGGTGCAGTGCCGCTGAAGAAGACGACATAGGGAACAATAAGGAAAGGACCAGGACAGATCAATGATATAAGCACAGAATCAGGACAAGAATCCAGGGATTTAGAGGATACGAATCGAGATCAAGGACGAGTACTGATTGAGACATCTATCTGGTAAACCCCCACACATCTTGATTTACAAGACCTGCATGGGCCACCACTTAAACCATGTCACGCCCCAGAACCAGAATACTGGAGAGCGGGGGCAGACATAGCCAGCTACGTATATTGAAATAGAAACCACCTCGATATACGATCACGGCTGTCTAGATATATGAGGGTTTTCTACAAGCCAACAGTCTCTTATGGTCATGAACAAGCCTAGTGTCTCAATCACAGCAAGTAAGTAAAGTCGCAAGATATATGATCATTAAATATACAATAATAAGGCGTCCCAAATATCACATATTCAGCTGATCATGAAGCTAGTCGTTACAAAATGTTAGGACTAGCAAGAGTTTAGTCATACATGATCAACCCTAGGATTTGTTAATCATGTTTACAGCCCGTAGGCAGACAGTAAGTAAAGTGCATCGAGCTAACAGGTGCTCGTCGGCTAAACGCCTCAAAAGAATAGTTTTACAATAAAGTGGGCAAAACAAAAAGGAAAACCCACTCTTGGCCCAGGTTCCGTCTAGTGTTCACCATTGGGCTGGAAGCTTGGTAGATCCTCGGAAGCTGCTCCGAAATCTGGCCACACAAAACCAGCTGGGGCAACCCCAGAAAGAGCAAGTGCCACAAGGGGGCCACGAAATAAGAACAAAAGCCAGCAAATAACACAAGAAAGACTAAATATAAACAAGAATTACGAAAACATGTCAGGATGATATACGACGAGATAACTATGGAACTATTCCGATAGCCAGGTTACAACCCGTAAACCAAACAAGGACCGGGGTTGTAACCCTTCGTCTGAACAGAGCTTGGTTTTCCCCCATTTATCGGCAAGATAATAATGTAAGAAAATCGAGACAGGAAACAATCTTGCATGGGGTCAAGATATGACTAGACTGGTTATACCTCATTCAATCAATCACGGCCAAGCAGATCCTACGGCTTACTATTTTAACTAACTAGGGTTATCACAGGCCTAATTACTAACAAGATGCAGTGAGATTGTTCCACAGCCACAAGCCCTGCAGACCATCCAGGCTACCCAGGACGAAAGATTAGGGTTGAATTCATGTGGGTACATTGTCCAGGAGACACATGTACCCTTAGGTGACTTAGAGGGTGCAACACCTAACAGTGTGCTGGAAATGTGCCCTACTCGACGGCAGGCTACAAATCCCTGGAGCACCCAGGTAACGGGATTACCTGTAGCTGTGTCATCTCTTCATGACTACTGTGTTATTCTAGTTATTAACCTTAATCCATTTTAGTAGGTGCTCCTGACCGTGGTACTCAGGAGTCCCATCCTAGACATGATGCGAGACTGGACAAGTGGATTAACAAGCAAGCAAGAAAGAACCACCCACGATGTCAAGGCAGGTCAAGTTAAGTTATCAAGTCATGCCAAGTCAGGAGTGCGCCACCACGGGCCACTATCAAGTTATCAAGATAAATCATGTCAGGGTACTGGTCAGGAGTGCGCCACCATGGGCCACTATCGTGTTATGCAAGTTCCTTGTCATATCAAGCCATGCACAATAGTCATCCAAGCATATTAAGTAAAATCAAGTTCATGACAAAAGGCGTAAGGATATAAAATAGGCATAAAATATCTAATAAAATACCAAGCTTAAAGAAATAAAACCAAAACTCCAAGAGCCAATGGTTAAGCAAGGGGTCAAGGGGCAGCATACGTGTAAAAGTACGCACGCAGGGAAGCTGCGTACGCACAAAAGCACGCACGCAAGGCTCGCTCAAGTCTGCGTACCAAGGCACACTCAAGGGGAGCAGCGTACGTGAAAGTCACGCACGCTCAAGGGAAGCAGCTGCGTGAAAAGTCACGCACGCTCAAGGAAGCAGCTGCGTGAGAAAGTCACGCAGGCCCAAGGGAGCAGCTGCGTGAAAAGTCACGCACGCTCAAGGAAACAGCTGCGTGAAAAGTCACGCAAGCTCAGGGGAGCAGCTGCGTAAAAAGTCACGCAAGCTCAAGGGAGCAGCTGCGTAAAAAGTCACGCACGCTCAAGGAAGCAGCTGCGTAAAAAGTCATGCAAGCTCAAGGGAGCAGCTGCGTGAAAAGTCACGCAAGCTCAAGGGAGCAGCTGCGTAAAAAGTCACGCACGCTCAAGGAAGCAGCTGCGTGAAAAGTCATGCAAGCTCAAGGGAGCAGCTGCGTGAAAAGTCACGCAGGCTCAAGGAGACACGCTTCCAACAGGAGGCGTACTCAAGACTGCGTACGCAGCACTAAAGAGTGCGCGTAGCTCAGTGTGCGTGAGCTAAGAAGCTCTGCACACTGCTCACTGTCTTCTCCAAACAGCAAGAACACATGGGTGAACCCAAAACTTCAAAACACCATAACTTGGTCATTCGAACTCCAAATCCGGATTTCCAAAGTTCTAACTGGAGTGAAACTGAATGCTCTTCCACATGGAAGCATCAAAACCCATAAAAATCCAAACCAAGTAGATCAAACCATGCAAAATCCGAAAATAGCTAAACTTAGATCTAGAACCAAGGAAGCTCCAAATCACAAAATAGCAAGTTCTAATGTTGATCCCTATGTCCTAATCTAGCAAATGGACCAACAAAATAAGGTTCTCATGAAGTGGCAAGATGCACTTGCCTAAGGGAGTGGAGAGTGTGTAGAGGAAGGAGAAGAAGAAGAAGAAGGAAATTAATGGCGGTTATGAGGAGAGAGAGTGGTAGGTGAAGTTATAAAGAGGGTGGTTGTGATGGAATGGAGGGGGAGCATAGGGCTAAGGTGATCCATCCTAACCCAAACCAATAAAACCGAGCCCAAACCAATAAAACCGAACCAAACCAACTCCACAAAAATAAAACCAAGCCATGGTCCAAAATCCATAATACGAGAAATACCGAAATTCCACAAGCTGAGAAAAATAAAAATATAGGCCAAAATCTAAATACGAGTAAAAATATGAAATACGAAAAAATACGGGAAATACGTGAAATAAGGGTGACAGTCATAGGGTATCAAAACACACAAGCAGTCTAGGGTGTTAAACCGAAAAAGACACAGAATAACAAATCATCAAAACTGTAAGACAGCCTACCATCCTATGTAAAAACTGGTACTTATCATAAAAATAAAGAAAAGTAACTACCAATTATCTATAAAGGTTTCAGAAAAATCAAAATCAAAAGTTAAAGAATGAAAGTCACTTGCATAGAAATCCAATCACAATATGTATATATATAGAGAGTGTGTTAGAGAGGGAAAAGCTAGCATTATGTAAAGGTCATGTGGTTCGTGTGTGTATGGGTGTATGTGGACATGTTCATATGGTTAGATAGTAGGCATGTGTGTATGTGAAATATACATGAAAGTATAGGAGGATTTGGGTTTCGAAATAATAGCTACCCTGTTACACTACTCATGGCATATTGGTTAAACAATCTACAATACACAACCTATTTACTCATAACATGCATGGCTAACCATATACATATATAAAGAGGTAGAGACTTAGTTATGTATCTATATACATTATAACATGTATGCCTAAACTCTATATATATATATATATCTATATAGGTATATGAACACAACATAGAGAGGAAAGGTTATGTTTACATGGCAGCGTATACTAAGTTAGAGTGTGTGTGTGTCCTTGTACAGGATTATAGCTTTAGTATTGAAAGGTTAAACCCAGTTTCAGTTCAGCATTTAAATACAAAATCTAAAAATAAGCTAACATTTAAACCAGTGCAATATTAACATAATGCAGTTTCAAATTGTAGGGGTTTGAAACATCACAACTAACTTAATGCTTCCAATACATCCTAACATGATAGAGAAGAAACCCTAACATACTATCCATACATTTAGCTATGCATACAGTTCAATATTACATATTAAATCTGAAATTGAACTAAGCATTAGAAATCAATGTGAAAATGTTAACAAGTATTCAGTTTTAGGATTTGGAGAAATTCAACATCAACTAACCCAATGTTTATCACAACCTAACATGTAAGAATATGAAACCTAAATTTATATCCCTACATACCACAATGTATATAGCTCAAAGTTTTATATTTTAAAAAAAATAAAACAGCAAATTAAACTAAACATTTGGAATCCAGTATTAAGGGTTAATATGCACACAGTCTTAGATTTGACAATTTTAAACACAAAACTCAACTAAAATTTTTTGAATTGAAACCCTACATATAACATACATGTGCAGTGATGTAAACATAACTAATAACATGAAATCTATATTTGAATTACGAATTTAAACTGGAAAAGCAGAAAATTAGAAATATTGGGATTTTGACAATTTAGACATCAACAACATATTAATATGTATTTAGATAGGTGGGAAATCAAGTGTAGCATGTATACGTGTCAGGCAAAGAGTCTGTGTCCACTATATATATTCTCATGTCCCAATATAAAAATCAAATTCTATATCAAGACCAACATTTAGATTCCTACCAAGATTGCAAAGTAGGTGATTGGTGAAATCAAGACAGTTTTATTATTATTATCATTATTTAATACAATAATAATAGCAAGAAGAAATAACAATAAAATCTATTCTGCTTATCTGTTTAAAGGAAGAACCATTTTGAAAACATAGCTATAATATCAAATCCAAGATAAGGTCTAGCAAAATTGTCGATTCATTGCATTAAGAAGAAATTCATAGTAAGCACAAGGTTCATAAAAATAGCTAAAGCTATTCCTAAGTTAAATAATGAGAAGCAAAACATAACAAATAATAATTTCTTTTTTTTTGAAGGACTGAAACAAAAGTAGAGAAAACATGTTCGAAAATATTTAAGGTACAATCTGATAATCATATGCGTCTATCCACAATCATGGTACTCTAAATCCCCGTCATACTAGTAAGCAAGGCTACGATAATCACAGAGTCTGTCACGACCCCCACCCGTTTTTTTAAACGGATACGAGACGTGTACAAGCCAGTCTACGTCGCAGTGTCGGCGGTAGAACGCTGTCACGACCATGAAGATCAGAATCACAAATAATACTCATTCACATAATTAATTTAACTTACAATGATCACAAGTTTTACATTTGTAGAAAAATATAAACTTGTTTAAATAAATGAATGACTACAACTCAACTATCTAGCTAGTCTTTAGGCCTTTGTCTGCAAGTATTCCCGTCACTCCCCAAGCTAAATGAATCCACGGCTAACCTGAAAATGTTGGTTTCCAGTCAGGAATGGAACGAGCACAATTCACTGAATGCAATTTCAAATAAAGAAAATGACTATAAAACAAAGGTTAGACATCAATTATGAGTTTTGAAAATAAACAGGAAATACAGAAAACTAATAGTAAATAAATAGACACAACAAACTTTCCCCAACTGTTAGAAGTACCTTGATATGTGATCGATCTCGGGACAATTATGCGACACGGTCTACACGGTCTAAAGTTACACGGTCTACAGTTACACGGTCTACAGTTACACGGTCTACAGAAAATATTGTAGTAAAAAAATACTGTCTACAAAATAATAATCACGATCTACACAGTTTAAATGCAGTAATAATCACGATCTACACTGTCTACTTTACAATAAATAAAGCACTATCTACACGATCTACAAGAAATAAATGCAACATGGTCTACACGGTCTACAAAAAATAAATAAAATACGGTCTACAAGAAATAAATGCAACATGGTCTACACGGTCTAAGGTCAGATCACACATCCTTGGTACTTCTCATTCCTGACTCAATAATTTATAATAGAAAATAATCACATAACCAATGACTAATCAATGAAATATAGTAAAGATCAATATCGAAATGCAAATAATAAACTGTACTCGCATGTGGTCCTTTGCTGGTGAAACCGGCAATCTGAACTACTCAATGTGCCACTATAGTCAAAACCCGTACAACAGTTCCCGGAAGCTGAAATAAACAATACCAATGATCTCAGAATAGTCCAATTAGCTAGGATTGCCTGTCCTTACGTCCAATTCTGGATACAGGGGCAAAATGGTAATTTCGGGCAAAAATGATGTCCGCCGTTGGACCCGCTTTGCACCGAAAAGCGTGCCAGAGTCAATGGTCTCTAAAGTCATCAAACTACATGTCTACGGATTCAGTTTTCTGATACGAACCCAACCGTATGTCCTAAGTTGGATTCCGGCGGACCGTGCACAAAATCGTCCGTTGAATGGGACCGTGGGGCCCGTAAAACGACGTCGAATTCAACTGTCTCAGAATTGGACCAAAATTGGCATACAGGACCAAAAAAAAGATACGGTCCTGTTGGCGCAAGTTTCGTCTCGATCTGATGAGCATGCACAAAGTTATGACTGAACTTGCATTGGACGGATACGGGGCGATTCCGACGGATACGCGTCGAATTCGTCGCGCACACGCGACCAATTTGAATTTCGTCAAAGCCCACACGACCAAGAAGCTGTTACGCAGCTTTCGATGTCTTCGGTGCGCGACCACATCGCCCGAAATGGCGGGACGGACGTCGTGTGGATGGTTTTCAATGTTTTTAAAACAGATTTTTCGTCCAATTCGGAATCCGCTTTCTCGACGCACAGTCGACGAAATCTGATTCCGCAAAAAGGGGATTGAAGCCCTATATGTTGTCTAGGACTGTCCTCTTTTGGTTTCTCAAAACAGTCGATAGATCGACAGGAAGTTGCCTTCCAATATAGGGTTTTGAACCCAAAACTGTTCTGTTTTCCGAATGGTTTTTCGTCGATTTCAACTCGATTTATCGAGCAACCTAGGTCTTCTAAAATAAAACTAATTGACAGGAGTTGAAGGGGGTTAGGTTGTCGGCGTACCTAACGAAACGGTTCGCAAAACGGTAGAGAATTGATGGAGAAAACGCGTCTCCAAAAGATGAGTCTGCAGCCTCTGCTGCTGTCGATTCCACCCGCGCGCGCGCACCCGCACGGCCGTGGCCGCGCGCGGCAGTGGCGTCGGCCGTCCGGGGCTGGCCTATGGCGGCGCTGATGCCACGGTGGGTCGCCCCTGCTAGGGAGAGTTCGGCGTCGGGTTGTTTTGCTTAGGGTTTCGTCGTTCTCATATATATATACATACGGTGTGTTTGTTTTAAGGCTCGGGTGGCTTGGTATTTCTGCTACTTCGAGGATTTCCCGAGCTCGGGCTCAGGGTGGCTTGCTCGGACTGGGCCCCTGCTTGGGCTATCACTGCTACTTATTCTTTTTGCTCTCTTCTTTTCTTTAACTCTATTCTCTATTTATTATTTCTATGTATATATATATATATATATATATATATATATATATATATATATATATATATATATATATATATATATATATATATATATATATATATATATATATACATATATATAAATATCTAAGTACAAGTATACATATATATGTATATACACACACACACCATATTTATATATGTATATTTACATATAAATATATATATATATATATATATATTTATTTATTTATTTATTTATTTATTTTTATATATATACACATACACATTTCTATATATATATATATATCTATATACACATATACTCTATTTTATATATACATACCAATACACCCATAAATAACATTTATAAATACATACATTCCCATATATATATGTATATCCATACACATACTCATATATATATTTAGTATAAAATCCTGGAGATTTAGAAATGCATTACTTGAAGAATGTTCATCCATTTTCCAAGAAAAATATCTTTTAACTAGAAATAATCATATTTAATATATTTAGGCATTATAACAATAATATACTCTCTAGCCCAGAACATAAATACCAATATAATAATAGTCAATAAATATACGTCTATATGAACGTCTCTGGACTCACTACTCGACTACATGAGCTTTGATTTGGTTCGGATCCCGTCTGAACTAAATTGGTACGATCTGGTCTCCTAATAATAACTAAATAATTAGATTATTTATAGGGTCAAGTTACAACTTAGTCTGGTTTTCCTAGTTAGGACATCCCTATGGCTCAGCCCTCCCTGGCATGGCCAATACACTAGTCGAGGCATGTCACTACACTAGCTGTGCCACGATTTTCCTGCCACCTTGTACTCCAAAACTCCACTATGGTTAAAGTCATCTATCGTAATCCATAAAATCTAAAAAATCACCATTCCAATAAAAATAAATAATAGAAATATTCCGAATTTTCTGGGAAGGGCAGCTACAAATCTACCCACCTTAAAATAATTTCGTCCTCGAAATTCTATTTCATAACTATTTCTTAAAATTCAAAGTCTAGTATTCCCTTAATCTCCTCAAATTTAATAAAAAAAAATCTTATAACCCTCTCTAGCCATTTTGTAACTACAATCCTTGAGGACTTCTACCCACCTTTGGTCACACTACTCCTCAAAACTAAAAGCTTAAAATTTTCTAACTGGTTGCTAACAATCCTACCAACGGATTTCTAGGCATACGGTATCTATATTCCTCTCGTACCTATCAAACAATCCCAAATTTATCAAGCAATAATTTATACAATTAGCTAAGAAATGTTGGTAAACTCTAGTAAGCACGACTATTCGTTGCTCCGAAGTAGGGAGGACAGGAAGATAAGGCAGAATAATCGGGGGCAACCGTGAAGTTTCAAGAGAAGTTGAGAGTATCCAATGTTACAGATAGAAAGTGAGTTTATGAACCACTGCCTTATTTGCTAGATTGGGCTACTCTAGTCCAGTCACCTGCTACATCGAAGAGCCCTTCGTTACTTAGAGTGGCCTATAATCCGTGCAATACAGAATTTTCGTTCTCGAAATTCTAATTCAAATAAGGTTCCATAACGGAACAAAATTTGAGAAATCGAAATTGTGATCTTATTCGTGGTTATTTAAACACACGAGCAAAGGTTAAAATACGATATAAGGTCGTATTACGACTTTCCGGTAGATGGGTTAAGGGTTACGAATGTCTTCATATTCCATGAGATGAAGGCTACATAATAGGTATAGGGACCTATTTCAAAAAGTTCGGTTTTATAGTCCAATCTTAGTGGTATGCATGAATGGGTCTTACGGGGTTTTAATGGGTTCCCCAACTGGACATCATTCGTCGGTTGGATGAACCTTGGACTTTAATCTATATTGACTGGACAAAAATCCAATGATTATATTACTTCTACTAGATTAGGGTCACCTAGAATAGGTTTTCACTCGAGTGGTTGAGCTAGTTGCTAGTCAGGTTGGTTAGCTAGGTCCCTAAAGCTCCAAGACGCGCCTTTCGTGACTTTTGTGTTTAAGTAGCACGAGAAGACACAATTAAATGGCACACTAGTGACATGTGCGCAATGGACTTCCAGTCGATCACAACCATATATTGGGTCGAAAGGTTCGGGTTGAGTTAGAGTCTCTAATTGCAGCCCGAAAGTATACGATTATTATGGTAAAGTTATAGCTAGTCCCTTTGACCTGAAAGTCGTACTATAAAAATAGAGTACAAGGAGACGTGTTTGAGTGGGACATGATATACCTAGATGGAGGTGGACTTGTCTAGAACTTGCATATGAAATTTGTTGGGAGGTAATGGCTAGTATTACGCTTCGAATATTAATGA
The DNA here is from genome assembly GCA_029216955.1 of Iris pallida. NCBI lineage: Eukaryota > Viridiplantae > Streptophyta > Magnoliopsida > Asparagales > Iridaceae > Iris > Iris pallida. The sequence goes on from JANAVB010043019.1 coordinate 8,121,759, forward strand.
CACGGCCGGGGACACAAAATGATCTAAAAGGAAAGTGGGAGTCCATGGGCACTAATTGTCATCCTAATGAAAAATTATCCTAATCAATCGGTAATCCTCGTATATCCAAAAAAATTTAGAAGGCTTACAGTCTATCCACCTTAGAAGCTAGGATATGGTTTTAGGAATAATGAGGCTAGAAGAATTCCAAAGCCCGGATACTGTACCTCGACTCTTGTTAATAAAGAATGAGGTACAGCATAACAAAATCCGGTAGATATAAGTCAAGTCAAGGGTCGTTCCTCAATAAATGGGAAACGAGTACGTGTGCAATGACACAGGGTCGATAAAATAGAATGACCTACTCGCCCACAGTATCCCTGAGTTGTCGACGGGATAACCAACTCTAAGGCACGTCATATGAAAAGATTTCTAACGACTGGATCGTGAGTTTCTATTGGGGTCAAACCTGCCAGACTATCGTCACAAGGGTTCTTGTTGAAGCAAGCTTCAAACAAAAGATTAGTGGCTCACAACATTTGGTCTCTGGAGGATAAGTAGTCTCCTAGGTTGGCAGTTGGTCAAGGGGAAGGTCCTAATCATTCTCGGACTCCAATGACTAGAAGATCAAGGTAGTAGGTTTAGGGTCGCAGAGAGGACGAGTAACTTAAGGCGAGGTTCTAATCACCTGGCTGGCCGATGATAACTACACTTGTGTATACAACTACCATAGCCATGGGGGATACTCTGTATCTCTCTATCCAAATACGAGATTTCGTCTTTCTAAGTCAGTGAAAGACAAAAACGATAAGGAGTTCAAGAAAGATGTCATCGAATGCAATTACGTGATTCAAGGGCGAATGTATAATTCAAGAGGAATTGTCAAGCAGTCGTGGATGAGATCCTAGAGACATCTATCTCTCAATCCACGTAGGGTAATTAAATAAAGTGCGAACCAAATGCATCATGGTTGATCAGACCATAATACCCTGATTCTGATTAGACAATAAGTTAGCAGGCGTACCCACTAAACTTATGCCTCAAATCAAGCTCGAGAACAGAGTGAGCTTGCAAAACTAAGCTGTAACAGTAGCGTTTGTCAAGATAGTCGAATACAATTATGCGAGATTTTTAAAAGACGGCACAAGTAGTTCGAGTTTAGAGGGAATCAAACTTCACTTGGGGTTCTTGCTCCTATAGACATCCCACTATCATCTTATCCTTATGACCTTGGTCGACTAATGGTTTATGGACTTCTGAATTCTATATTCTAGGTAAGCCTATTAGTGTCAATCGATATCCTCGTCAATAGGTCACAAGGACCACGGAATGCAAGATCCGGAGACGTGCTATCCAACTTACAAACTTCCACCAATATTGGCTTCGGATCTTATGGAACACACAGGGCACTGTCCTATCCTCTATAGTATCCTTAACTTGTAATCACGTCTGAAATCATTTCACCGAGGACTACGCCACGCCCGTATACTCTGGCTGTGGTAAACCCTTGGTTTCGTAACTCAACATGATACAAAATCAAACACTTCTTAACTCTATCCAATATTGGCTCAAGGGTATCTACGATCAAGAGTGGACCACTAGTCATATCTCTAGCAAATTCTATAACCGATATTTTCCTAATCTCCTTTCCACTCTAGGGGTCGTGTCTCACCAGTGCGCTGCTGGCTGCAGTGAATCCCTAGTCTCCAAAGTTTAATAAAATGGCGACAGTGCGCTGCTGTCCTGCCAGTATAAGTTAACTAACATTCTCGTAACTATATCTGTAAATAAATCCCTGAGCTTCTAGAGATTCAAACAAGTTGACTATGAAATAAGGCATAAATATTTGCCCTATCAACCCTTAAAATAAAAGATTGAGCGGGGAGAAAATAATTGAAGACAAAAAGATACACAACCATTCTAATGTCTATTCCATGTGTATTCAATCATTGAGGAAAAACTTTGAACCGAAACTAACTCGAGGTCCGCATGGGGATAACAATAATCAGAATTTATACAAAGTATTAATTCCTAGGGCAATTAGAAACTAAATAGGCAGTTTGACTAAGACATGGGGATGATATCTAAGAGGCAAAGAGAACGATTTGCCCAATTCATCAAGGTTAGATCATAAATCATATGAAGCCCTGTCTCACCAAGTGAACAATCTATCCACTTTGGATCGTGTCGTCATATCGAGAGATAATAGTGTACCTATAGGGATCTGACAAATAATCAACCTTAATAACTCCTCATCTAAATTGCATGACCTAGACTACCCATTGGTAAATTTGTATAGGGGACTCCTAGTCCTAGTCATTCTCGTAAATTAAATTAATTTCTAACTCGTGAATGAGCATTTCCAGTCGCAGGCTCGCAATAGTACGACTAACTTAAATACTATCACGAGTTCGCATGATTTACAAAGACTGGCCTGCATGGGCCACCAAAAAAACTTGTCACGACCCGCACCCATTTTTTTTTAAAACGGATACGAGATGTGTCCAAGCCAGCCTACACCGCAGTGTCGGCGGTAGAACGCTGTCACGACCATGAAGATCAGAATCACAAATAATACTCATTCACATAATTAATTTAACTTACAATGATCACAAGTTTTACATTTGTAGAAAAATATAAACTTGTACAAATAAATGAATGACTACAACTCAACTATCTAGCTAGTCTCTAGGCCTTTGTCTGCAAGTATTCCCGTCACTCCCCAAGCTAAATGAATCCACGGCTAACCTGAAAATGTTGGTTTCCAGTCAGGAATGGAACGAGCACAATTCACTGAATGCAATTTCAAATAAAGAAAATGACTATAAAACAAAGGTTAGACATCAATTATGAGTTTTGAAAATAAACAGGAAATACAGAAAACTAATAGTAAATAAATAGACACAACAAACTTTTCCCAACTGTTAGAAGTACCTTTGATATGTGATCGGTCTCGGAACAATTATGCGACACGGTCTACACGGTCTAAAGTTACACGGTCTACAGTTACACGGTCTACAGTTACACGGTCTACAGAAAATATTGCAGTAAAGAAGCACTGTCTACAAAATAATAATCACGATCTACACAGTTTAAATACAGTAATAATCACGATCTACACTGTCTACTTTACAATAAATAAAGCACTGTCTACACGGTCTACAAGAAATAAATGCAACACGGTCTACACGGTCTACAAGAAATAAATAAAACACGGTCTACAAGAAATAAATGCAACACGGTCTACACGGTCTACACGGTCTAAGGTCAGATCACACATCCTTGGTACTTCTCATTCCCGACTCAACAATTTATAATAGAAAATAATCACATAACCAATGACTAATCAATGAAATATAGTAAAGATCAATATCGAAATGCAAATAATAAACTGTACTCGCCTGTGGTCCTTTGCTGGTGAAACCGGCAATCTGAACTACTCAATGTGCCACTATAGTCAAAACCCGTACAACAGTCCCCGGAAGCTGAAATAAACAATACTAATGATCTCAGAATAGTCCAATTAGCTAGGATTGTCTGTCCTTACGTCCAATTCTGGACACAGGGGCAAAATGGTAATTTTGGGCAAAAACGATGTCCGCCGTTGGACCCGCTTTGCACCGAAAAGCGTGCCAGAGTCAATGGTCTCTAAAGTCGTCAAACTACATGTCTACGGATCTATTTTTCCGATACGAACCCAACCGTATGTCCTAAGTTGGATTCCGGCGGGCCGTGCACAAAATCGCCCGTTGAATGGGACCGTGGGGCCCGCAAAACAACGTCGAATTCAACTGTCTCAGAATTGGACCAAAATTGGCATGCAGGACCAGAAAAACGATACGGTCCTGTTGGCGCAAGTTTCGTCTCGATCAGACGAGCGTGCACAAAGTTATGACTGAACTTGCATTGGACGGATACGGGGCGATTCCGACGGATACGCGTCGAATTCGTCGCGCACACGCGACCAATTTGAATTCCGTCAAAGTCCACACGACCAGAAACTGTTACGCAGCTTTCGATGTCTTCGGTGCGCGACCACGTCGCCCGAAATGGCGGGACGGACGTCGTGTGGATGGTTTTCAATGTTTTTAAATAGATTTTTCGTCCAATTCGGAATCCGCTTTCTCGACGCACAGTCGACGAAATCTGATTCCGCAAAAAGGGGATTGAAGCCCTATATGTTGTCTAGGACTGTCCTTTTTGGTTTCTCAAAACAGTCGATAGATCGACAGAAAGTTGCCTTCCAATATAGGGTTTTGAACCCAAAACTGTTCTGTTTTTCGAATGGTTTTTCGTCGATTTCAACTCGATTTATCGAGCAACCTAGGTCTTCTAAAATAAAACTAATTGACAGGAGTTGAAGGGGGTTAGGTTGTCGACGTACCTGACGAAACGGTTCGTAAAATGGTGGAGAATTGACGGAGAAAACGCGTCTCCAAAAGATGAGTCTGCAGCCTCTGCTGCTGTCGATTCCACCCGCGCGCGCGCGCACCCCGCGCGGTCGTGGCCGCACGCGGTGGTGGCGACGGCCGTCCGGGGCTGGCCTGTGGCGGCGCTGATGCCACGGTGGGTCGCCCCTGCTAGGGAGAGTTCGGCGTCGGGTTGTTTTGCTTAGGGTTTCGTCGTTCTCATATATATATACATACGGTGTGTTTGTTTTAAGGCTCGGGTGGCTTGGTATTTCTGCTGCTTCGAGGATTTCCCGAGCTCGGGCTCAGGGTGGCTTTCTCGGACTGGGCCCCTGCTTGGGCTGTCACTGCTACTTATTCTTTTTGCTCTCTTCTTTTCTTTAACTCTATTCTCTATTTATTATTTCTATGTATATATATATATATATATATATATATATATATACATATATATATATATATATATATATATATATATATATAAATATCTAAGTACAAGTATACATATATATGTATATACACACACACACCATATTTATATATGTATATTTACATATACATATATATATATATATATATATATATATATATATATATATATATATATATACACATACGCATTTCTATATATATATCTATATACACATATACTCTATTTTATATATACATACCAATACACCCATATATAACATTTATAAATACATACATTCCCATATATATATATATATATATATATATATATATATATATATATATATATATATGTATATCCATACACATACTCATATATATATTTAGTATAAAATCCTGGAGATTTAGAAATGCATTACTTGAAGAATGTTCATCCATTTTCCAAGAAAAATATCTTTTAACTAGAAATAATCATATTTAATATATTTAAGCATTATAACAATAATATACTCTCTAGCCCAGAACATAAATACCAATATAATAATAGTCAATAAATATACGTCTATATGAACGTCTATGGACTCACTACTCGACTACATGAGCTTTGATTTGGTTCGGATCCCGTCTGAACTAAATTAGTACGGTCTGGTCTCCTAATAATAACTAAATAATTAGATTATTTATAGGGTCAAGTTACAACTTAGTCTGGTTTTCCTAGTTAGGACATCCCTTTGGCTCAGCCCTCCCTGGCATGGCCAATACACTAGTCGAGGCATGTCACTGCACTAGCTGTGCCACGATTTTCCTGCCACCTTGTACTCCAAAACTCTACTATGGTTAAAGTCATCTATCGTAATCTATAAAATCTAAAAAATCACCATTCCAATAAAAATAAATAATAGAAATATTCTAAATTTTCTGGGAAGGGCAGCTACAGAGTCCTCGACTAAGGCACATACCTCTAGAATCATGGTATTTAACATTTTCGCGATGCCGCTAGCTTGGCTGCAAAAATCTTAAATTTCCACACCCGAGAAATATATCCAAAATCAGACTATATGTCCTCACCATGCTGGCTAATGTGACTATAGAAGACTAGATTCCATAACTTAGATGACCTAGCCCATATAGTTTCATCTTGACAAAATTTAAATTAAATCAACAATGAATACCCAAAATCAAATAAAATTTATCAACGAACATCAAGATTCAAAAATGAACAAAAATCCTTCAAATCATATAAATTCAAACTCGGATGGTACAGCTAACATCAAGATTCAAAATTCAACAATCTTCTATCAAAATCAATAAACACAACTCAAATTCAACAATAATCCATCAAAATCAAATCCAACAACAGAAAGTAAAGATAAATCAAATCAAGGGGAGAAGAGTTTTCAAATCGGAGTTAAACAAGATTCTCAAGGGTCGTCCCGAGAATCTCTCAAGGGATCCTAACTGTGATTGAGTACCTTCAAAATATATCCTAATCCTACTGCAGGTTGTAGTGGTACTCTAGTTCGAATACCACTACACAAACTCGACCTGCATGGGCCACTACTAAAAATGTGTCACGACCCGCACCCACTGTGAGGGTACGAGAACGTAACAACGCCCAGCCTACGCCGAAGTGTCGACGGTAGAACGCGGTCCTAGGTCTCATGCATCTAACAGTATAAGGCTAAGCAGTTTATACTCCCCGAATGGGTGTGACAAAGCAGAATGTAAACTCAATCACATCTAAGGTAGAGCATAATGGAAGATAGATAAAACATGAAATCCAAAAGAGATACAGCAGATAGAAGTCTAAGTGTCTAAGATACACAACCCAAAAATGCATCTCAAAGCTTAAATACAGTAATCCATAAAATAAGTACAACTCAAAACAACTGAAATAAAGTAAGAAAACTCTAGCTATCTATACGACCTCTACTGTGTCTCCTCTAGGCTAGCAGGCAACCTCCAAGCTATCTGTAAAATTTGTCAACAGGTCCAGTCAGGACAGGAGCGAGCACAATACATCTCAACAAATCATAGCAGGTTAGAAAATATAATCATGCAGTAAAGTAAGATACATGATCTGAAGAAATACAGTATGTAAACAGAGAGAGAACTATAATAGAAATATCTACTATAAATAGAGAACTAACAGTGGCTAGTGATGTAGAGTACAGGATAGCACATGTGAACGGAACAGATTAGCACATGATCTACACTAAAGAGTTTCACATGATCTATACTACTATGGAATTGTTCACATGACTACTAGCACTCTCCCGTTTTCCCCAATCAATACACAAGGATCTAAGCAGGTTATGTTATTGTATATGATATCACGTGGGGGCCCATGAAAGGGTGCACATGATAGTATACATGGGGCTCCGTGAACATGAGAGTACATGATTAACAGGAGTGTACATGTATGGTAAAAGCACAGGAGTACATGATGAAAGTGAAACGCACATGACACAATGTACCCGATGCTCCCGAGGGGGATAACATCGCATGAGGAGATCCATATAGTACTAATCCGTGATAATGTCGTGACAGCATCAAGTAAAGTAATCTAAAGCAGGAATATAATTCTAAGCAGGATATGAAATAATCAGAGAATGTACTCGCCTGATAACCTGAACAGCTGATAAGTATAGGGGGTCCAACTGAAGCCACAGAGTCCTATTTAAAGCAACACAGGTTACAAGGTGTTTAAGTTGTAATAAATAAATCTCTACAAGCAATCTATATTATCCTAGGTTCTTCTAAGTCAAATCAACTCTAGGTCAACTCCGGTCAACAATCTAGTCAAACTAGGTCAAGTGTTGACTTATAGTTGTCTTTTGGTCAACTGGTCAAACAGGGTCAATTCTAGTCTAATTATTAAAGACATAAAGTGTACTTCGTTATTGGTACGTCGAAACTTACGACACGCAAATCGAGATGAGATGATCAACGGTAAAGTTGATAATCTTATTATAGTGATCCACGTGTCCATCTTGTCAATTTTAGCGATGTGAGATCACTGGAATTGACTAAGCTCAGTTTCATTGTACTAATCCCGAAATACGAACATTATAAGAATTAATTATTAATAAATTATAAAAAGGTTAAACTCAGAGAAATTATCAACAAACATTGTCGGACGATGAAATAAACATCGCCAACGTGTCCAGAATGGTCAAATTAGCTAGGATAGCCTACCTATCGGTCCAATTTGGACACAAGGACAAAAAGATAATTTCGGGTCAAAACGGTATCTGTGTCGGAGCCGTTTTGCACCAAAAAATGTACAAGAAAATAAGTCTTTAAATATAGCAAATTATATGTCCACGAAACCAGAATGACGATACGAACCCAACGGTATCTCCAGAATTGGATTTCGTTGACCCGATCTCAATTTGGTCCGTTGACCAGAACTTGGAATTCCGGTTTGCACGAAAATGCGTGCCGGAGCCAAAGTTCCCAAAACTCAGCAAACTACATGTCAACAAGTCCAGAATGACAATATGAACTCAACGGTATATCCGGAATTGGATTCCGATGAGCCGATCTCAAAATGACATGTTGACTCGGATATTGGTATCCGACTTGCACCGAAATGCGTGCCAGATCTAATATCCACCAAAACCTAGCAAATTATATGTCAACGAGTCCAGAATGACGATACGAACTCAACGGTATATCCGGAATTGGATTCCGATGAGCCGACGTCGAAAAGTCTCGTTGACGCGGATTGTGGGACCCACTTTGCACCAAAAAAACGTGCCAGGGTCCACGTCCTCCAAATCTAACAAATTTTATATGAAAACATGCCAGAACGACGCCACGAGTCTAATGGTGGTGTCAGAAATGAAATCTGGAGTTCCATGTTCAAAAATGGAATTTTACAAGTTGGAAATTACGAATTCGGATGGCCAACTTTGGCGTCGAATTCAACCAATCAAACAAGCTCACAATGAAACAAAACTGGAGGGGTAGCAAGAGGGTTATACCAGATTCGCACAGGAACTGGTAGCATGCCAAACAGAGCTGCGGTGGAGGAGGTACAAGCTGACGAAGTTGACCCCGTGAAATTGTCCAAAATTAATACAATTTAAACGGTCAACTTGGTGGCCGGTTTTGATATATCAAACGATAAAATCAACGGATGAAAATTGACAGGAGTGAAGGTGGATATACCGAGATTGTGACGGAGCGAAGAAATCGTCGATCCAACTATCGAATTTCTCGAAAATTGTGCGCGAAGTTGCTGCGACGGGGCGCCAAAACGGACTTGATTCCGCGCGCGTCACGACGGAACTTTGTGCGAAACGCACGAATCTCCTCGACGGCGCGTCCCGGAGGACGGTGGCCGCCATGGAAGTGCTCACCGGAGTGGGGCACACCCGCGTGGGGGTCGCAGGAGGAACGGCGGCCTGCGGCGGCGCGCGGCCAGCGCTGCCAGCGCGCGCGGCCTGGCACGGCTGTGCACTGCTGCAGTTGCAGCTGCTGCTGGTGGTACGGCCTGGCCTGGCCTAGCCCGGCAACGGCGGGGGCTGCGCAGCCTCGACGAGGGTCGGGCGGCGGCGCACGGTGGACGTGGAGGTGGTGGTGGCTCGGTTTGATGTCGTTGAAGAAGGAGAAGGAGGAGAAGAGATGTGGTTAGGTCTGCTGGTGGTGGTGCGGCCAGCCGTGCCCGACCACGGCGGAGGAGGCCGGTGGTCGGCGGCCAGGGAAATGGGGAAAGCTCGGTTTGGTGTTGGCTCGGCTGGGTTGCTGTGTAGAGAAGAAGTGGTGTGGAAAAAACATTAGAGTTGGAGAGAGAGAAAGAGATGAGAGTGAATAATTGTTTGTGTGTGTTATCAATGTAGGAGAGAGAGAGAGAGAGAGAGAGAGAAGAAATTCATAGGAGTTAGGGCCGGCCACATGGCTAGGAGTGTGTGGGAGTTTGTCATATAGGAAATGGAGGGTGGTGATGAGTTGGGGTAGATCAAGGGCTAGGGTTAAATGTAGGAAAATTGGTCCTTCATAGGGATTTAAATAAAGGAAATTTTCCATTAAATATTAAAAATAGGTAGGATAAGAATTTGATATTTTTCAAGGATAATGAGGCTGAGGGTGATGGTGATGGAGAGTAACATGGAGCTGGGGTTGGGTTCAGTCAAGTCGGGTTGGATCAAAATCGGACATTGTGCAAAAAATCGAATAAAAATAGGTGTTGATGATCATGGATAAATAAGTAGCACATGAGGATTCCAATAAATGGGACACAAGTGTCGTGCGGATAGTAGGCTCAATGTGGGCCATGTCCATATTTGGGGCTGACAGGTTTTGGTCGACAGGGTACCCACAAATCAAGTTGGAAGATAAATGTGACACCGTGGGGTAAAATAAAATTGGGTCACGTGTCAGGAAAGTTGTGCGAAGCAAATGGAGCACAAAATGGCGTGTCTGAGTGGGACACGGAGGTCATGGGTGAAGAGCATCTCGAGTAGATCATGCATGATAAGTTGGTTTCAAGAAACTGACTGGTCTTGCGCTTCCAAATTAAAAGTCACGGTAACGTGCTAATAATGATCAAGGAAAAGAGTGGGAAAAATAATTAATGATCAAATGGTCTAATTCGACCCGAAGATGTGCGAAGCAAAAAGAGTACAAGGGAACAAGTTTGAGTGGGACACTATATACCATCATGAAGGCAATCATGTCCACTACAAAACTCGTGAAGAAGGTTTCCAGAGTTGAACATCCCTGACACTCCAAATATCAAAGTTACAGAAAAGCACATTACAGATAAATAAACAGAATAAATTATTTATTGAAACTAAACATTCAGAAAAAAATAAAATAAAAATAAAAATAATCAACCCGAAATTTAGGGTGCTCACAGCTGCTGCTGCAGCGCTGCGCGCTGCTGCGTTTGCAGCTGCTGCGGCATGCGGCGCGGGGGCGGGCCAGGCCGGAGCACGACGGCGGCGGCGACAGAAGGTGTGCGGTGGTGGTGGCTTTGGTGAAGAGTGGAGGTGGTGGTGTCGGTTTGAGCTAGGAAGGAGAAGGAGGAGGAGGTGAAGTCGGAAGGAGGAGGAGAGGTTGTCGGGGAGGAGCTCGTGGCCATGGGGCTCAGCCAGGGTGGTGGCTGGTGATGGCACTCGGGAGGAGGAGGAGGAGGTGTTGGCCATGGTGATGGTGTTGGTGGTTAATATAATGAATGAGAAGGTGAAGAAAAATATGAAGAAGAAAAAGGAAGAAGGAGTTGAGGGAAGGGGTGTGTGTGTGTTGCTCGTACACGTGAAGGGGTGCTGTGAACTGGTATGGGAAGTGAGGGGGGAAGTGTAGGTGCAAAGGGAGGGATATTTAAATATGGAGAGAGAGAGGGTGAGTGTAATATATATATATATATATATATATATATATATATATATATATATATATATATATATATATATATATATATATATATATATATATATGATATTTAAGAGAGATATATTTTAGTGAGAGGGAGGGAATAGATATTTTCAAAATAGAAAAAATAGAAAAATTATGTGGGGTATTTGGGCAGTCATGATGGAGGGCAACATGGAGCTGGGGTTGGGTTCAGTGGAGCCGGGTTGGGCCAAAATGGAATAGGTGCAATAAATAAATTATTTTTAAGTATTTATAATCATGGGTAATTAAGTAGCATATGGGGGCTCAAATAAATGGGACACCAGTGTCAGGCGGGTAGTAGGCTTCATGTGGGCCATATCCATATTTGGGGTCGACTAGGTTGGGTCGATGTCGGGTCCCGAAATTAAATTGGAAATTAAAACAGGTTTTACGGTAGATAATTAATTGGCCTAAATTGAACCGAAAGTTGTGTGAAAGAAATGAAGCACAAAATGGAATGTCTGAGTGGGATACGAAGGTCATGGGTAAAGAGCGTCTCGAGTAGATCAGGCATGATAAGTTGGTTTCAAGAAAATAACTAGTCGGGTGCTCCTAGATTAAAAGTCATGGTAACGTGCTTATGAGGATCAAGGAAAAGAGTGGGAAATCAATTAATAATTAAATGGTCTAAATTGACCCGAACTTGCGCGAAGCAAAAAGAGTACAAGGGAACAAGTTCGAGTGGGACACGATATATCAACATGAAGATAATCTCGTCTACTACAAACTTCAAGAAGAAAGTTTCCAGAGACTGGCATCCAAGATGCTCTAGAAATCCAAGTCACGGTAAAGAGCATTTAATCAAATAATAATCAAATAATAATATCTATTACAACTAATTGAATTATAAAATTAAAAAAATAAGCCCTAAATTCAGGGGCTTACAATCCTACCCACCTTATAAAAATTTCATCCTCGAAATTTAAAATCATCTAATGGGTCAAGCTAAAACATGCAACTGCTATGGGTACAGTACTCAATCTGCTATCCTTGTGATCACCTATGTTGTTTCTCTCTACAGTCATTTGGTTCAGGTTCAACATGCTTCTTCCATAAAAACTATGTCACTTTACCCCTTAGAATCTTCATATCAATAAGAACCTTTATATATACTCTAAAATATAGGTCATCCTCGAGATATGTATATATATATCACAATGATTGGCCATCAACCAAAATTCCAATCTCAAAAGCAATTTGTTTGTTTCCTCATCCCGTCCTAAGTATCCTTATCCTATTAATCACCAGCTCCTTGAAATTGTACATTCAAAACCTATTCTGGGTATTGAGCCTTCTCTCTTTTACTCAAGAACTCCTGAATATAAACCCTCAAATCTAAGCATAAGATTCTAGTCCTAAATCCGTAGTCACTAAATATAATATTTCATTACTCCTTCTTAGATACCTTAAAATCAATCTATACTATCAAACTAATCGTCCTTAATGGTTTCTAAGTCCACTATAGTCAGTCACTCATATCTATCCTATAAGCTTAACCCTATAAATCCCTAGGAAAAAATATACTCATCACAATCACACATAATAACATATTATAGTTACACTACATAATCTGTTAACTAGGTCTGGCTATCCAATCATCAAAATAGAAGGTAACAGGGGCCTAAGACTGGGTCTAACAATCCATATCAACATTCAAGCAAGGTAAGTGTCACGCCCCGACCCGGAATCACCCGAATCATCGTCCTCGCTGGGGCGTGATGCCGCACGAGCCTGGAGTTGCGCTCGTGCAAGGCAAGATGACAAGTTCTCAAATGGTTATCTTTTGAGTTGATATTCACAACGAAAGGAAAACAGAGTATACGAAACAAATCTCTTTATTGATATTCGAAATCAGATTATAAGGCTTTCGATAGCCTAACAATATATGCCAGATTGGCTACAACACTCAGGTTCTCTTTTGCCCATAAAGGATTTTACCGTTCCATACATCATGCCTTCTATATCTCGGCTGCATCAATCCAGTTGCGTAGTCTGAGCGTCAATGCGATCGCACGCTTCAATACGCTTCGGCATTCCAAGCCTCAACACGTTCAAGCAACGCTTCGCCGTGAGCCATCCATTCCCTGCACCCTGCGTGAAGCTGGTGGAGGATCAGTACGTTCGTCCTCGCATATACTGAAGCAAAGATCATCTTTCCAAACCAACATTTTTATATTTACGTTGAATCATGCAACTTAGCTTATGATCTTGCTATGTTCTCCTTAGGGTCAATTTCATGGCATATTCGAAAGCGTAAAGCATGTTATCATAACATCATATTATCGAATTGAATGTACAAGCAAGCAAGCAATCTCGTATTTGATTCGTGGCGCGACTTACCAAGTCGACGCACTCGCCCTTGCGTCCCTTGCACTGACGCAAGGTGAATACGCCTATCTGATTTCCCTGTCATGTTATAAGTGCCCTCTATTCGGATCCATCTATGCAGGATATACGCATACCTTGCACTTCCAAACCCATCGCCCTTAACTATATGAAGGTTACTAGCTTGTCAAGCTAGAATGGACTTATATTTATCGAATCGAAATTGTAAGACGACAGTCACTCAGTTATGGTTGCTAACCACACACGATCCGAGGACCCCCAAAGTAATCGTGTAAGTGGCTTATCACATTCACTAGACAGGCGCTACCCGTCTAGTCGAAGTGCACCAACAATACCGAAAACGAAATCCCTCCTAGGCCGAACGGTCCCAGCGCCCTGGCGCACCGCGTTCGAGGGATTGCCCATGCACGGGCTTTTATATTCTTTAAGTTCATTTGACCATGCAACGCATCTTATCTTTCATACAACCAAGCAAGTTCGCTTATCTCTATTTCAATTGGCGCAACGCCTCAATGTTTACGTCGAACGCCCAGAGGCCATGAACATTTCGAAGGCACCATGCCGCGTCGACAGTTATGCCATATCCGTGCCATAACTGTTCTTCTCGTCGCAACGACGCCATCTTTTGTAAGTATTATGCAGCTGCGCACATTCGCCGTCTTTTGTGATCTCGTGCACATAGGCACGTTTCGACCGTATTTCAAATGTTCTATAACTTAGCATTCAATGTTCGGGGCTTGCGCGCTAGGGCGCTCGCCTATTGTCTTTCAATGCTCTAGCCGTTCTAACTCGTACGCAAAGGCACGGTATGGTTCGTGCACTAATGCACTCGCCGAGTACAGTTATCCCATGTTATTGCGGCTTGCGCACCGATGCGCTCGCCTTAGCGATATCCAATGTTCCGTAGCGACTTGTGCATTTGATGCACGTTTCATTTCAATTGTACTAACTTAGTGTTCGACACATGTTATGATTTACTTCCGATCGGACCACGCCCGTGGCGTCGATAGGTTAACTTTTAGCATACAATGATATATTTGACTTATCGAATGAAGGAGTAAAAAGAAGTCAATCCTCCCACCTAAAGTCGATATGCCTTCGTCGTTTTGCTGAGCCGATGCGGCTCGAATTCATATCTTCGTTGCTCGGTCACTCTCCTGACTTAGCCATTCGAGTACTACATGCTTATTGAGTTTGTACGTCCGATTTGCCTTAGCGTGCCAACTCTTCCGTCCGTCGTAAGGCGATGATTTGCTTTCGCGGACCCCTTACTAAATATTGCCAAAGATCGACCTCTAATATTTTCGCGTCAAAGTATAACCTGCACACAAAATCAACTAAAATCAATACTTGCATCGATTCGGACTTGCGCCTTGGTCGATTCGATTTCTTAGAATCTTCGAGCCGATTCAACGCACTCATCCTTCGGGGCAACGCGGCGCTTCACATCGATACGCAATCGGTCAACGCTACTCTTCGAGTCAACGACTCAGCATAATGCACCGTGCGGAGCGGGGCATTACAGAATATACCACTCAAAACAAGGTTCGTCCCGAACCGAAACCAATACTAAATTTCCAAGGGTTTCATTAGATCATTCCACGATCTCGTCTCACCATCGTTTGGATCGTACAACTTAGTTTGGAATCATACACATATTTTAGGCGTCCCACCAATATACGTATTTCAGCCAAGCTTAGTTGTAAGATATCGGAACAACGCAAACACGTAACTTCTTATTCTTAATTACTTACCATCTCGTATTCTCGATCGGACTTGACTCTATTACTTGTTCTTGCAATTCTTGCTCACATGCATATTGATACATACGCGATCATCCAACATAAGTCAAGGCACGCGATGCGATTCAAAAATCGCATTTCTCACTTTGTATGTTTCATCGGGACTATCAATTCTATGCGTCGCGTCAAGCCGTCGTGCATCCGATCACAACGAGTCTCTGTAACGCCTTGCGTTCGGCGTCACTATCCAACGATTTCTTATGTTTTACTATGCACTTATCTCGATACGATTTCTTCGTTGACTTGCAAATGCATCAACGTTCAGGGCTACGCCCGCTAGGTGACTTACCTAGACACCGTGCTCAAATCCTTCCGACGCAAGTTTAAATTGACATTGCACAAAGGCCACAATCTATCCGACATGACAGTTTACGTCGAGGCGACGATGCTCAAGACAACGATCGCCTTGACACGAAAGTCTTTTACGATACGCCTTACGTTCGTTTCCTAATGAGTAGGAGTTCGCTAGCCAAATTTCCAACTTATCCGTCTCGTAACATCGAACATAATTTCGATTCATGCAAGCTCAATTGCAAGGTGAATCCGAATCTAACGACATGACTCGTAAGCCATTCCCTTATCGTTCCCTCTCGTGCGTAGCAGTTTTTCGCAATCGCCTAGGCTTATCGTCAACATGCACCGTATTATATTTGTTATCGGTGCAATCCTATATACGATATCGCATGGGTCATCTTACGGTCTGCAGCATTCAATTTGATTTGGCGGTCAAGTCTTCTAGGGTCAGCTGCCCCGAAGCTACGCTCGATAATTGTGGATCATCATCGAAGGACAGTGTACTACGAACCATGCTATATCTTATTTCGGAGCCAAATCACGTTCCGACAATTTCTACGCGACTATCCAATCCGTACATAACCATTTCTATCGGCGCAACTGATGCGCAACTAGCCGCCGACTAACTCATGCACTACCGTTGATAATTCCACAATTTACGAAATATCCACTCGTATCGAGTTCGAGTCTATCTTATTTCGCGGATCGACACACGAGATACTATACGCATCGAGCAATCGTCGATGACTTATAGTCTCGTCTTGATTAATCACAAGTTCATGACCAACCAGTTCGTTCCTTCTCGTATTGCTATTTTCGAAAGTTTCGATAACATATGCCTACTCCATCGTATTGCTCATATCGTGCTCACATTTCCTTACGTATCGATCTCGATACGCCGTATCAATTTCGATAGCGTAAGGGTCGACTTCGAATCCGTTTCAACGTCAACTTAACTCGCATCGCATACATCCAAGTTCGCAACGAACTTTTCCATACGCAACAACTCATTCTCCGATATACCGCATCCCGCTATACTTTGATCGCGTAACTGAGTTACCGATTATCCAACATCGAACCCTCGAGTCATACGATCTCGCCCTCTAAGTTTTGCGTGTTTTTCAGTCAAACTCAAATGAGTATCGCCGTAACGTATCCAACAATTTCTTAGGCACGACTACTCGCGTCAACCAACTCTTCACCGAAGTCGCATATCGTGCGATTCAATTATAGTTCGCCTCGCCCAATGTTTCTATCGAGATCGCACAAGTCGTACAATTCGATTACCATTCGCGTATTCTAACATTTTTGTTGAGATCGCAAGTTATACGATCCGACTATAATTCGCATCGTCGAACATTTTTATCGAGCTCGCAAGTTGTGCGGTTCGATTACAACGGTTCAAGTTTCATACCCCGTCGATCCGATTGTTGCCTCAAGGCATATTCGCTTTGCTAGTCCCCGTCATTCGACCGACACATAAATTTCCAATCGACGTATCATTCAATGTTACAAGTCCCGCCTTACCGTTCTAACCGATCATCGAAGAGCACTTGCATCAACATGCCGTCGTACAAATCCCCAATCGAGTCTCGGTGCTATCCCGTCCGTTGCGGACAAACCTTCCGCAATTTTCACAATACGTCGATGCAATTCATCGTACAAATGGTATTACATATACCACTCGGAATCGAGCCATTCGTTACATCGGTGGTATGCCATATACCACCCAGAAATCAAGTTACTTCCGTCGCAACGTACTCCTTACGAACTAACGATCTCTTCCGACTCACGATTTCCGCAGTGATCGTGCTTGATCACAACCGTAACTCTGATTTATCAAAATCCAACGTAACTCGGCCAATGCATTCATTTGCCAACACATGCTCGGTGTGCAACCGAACCGATTTTCATTTCTCGATTTATAACGTTTGTTTTCTTCCGTTGCATCTCGTGCAAAGTTTTACTTTCGATACGCATTGCACCCCGTGCAACGATTTCATTTTTGATACGTATTGCACCTCGTACAACATTTTATTTCCGACATTCAAAGTCAATGCTCAAATCCGTTCAACACATTCGATATTGACTTATCGCTTTTCCTCGCAACGCACATTCGAAATCGATATGTGAATCTGTTCGACACATTCCATACCAACTTTCATTTTCTATTCAATGCATCATTTACAATCAATGCATGACAATTGCTGCAGCAACATTCCACGAATTTCATTGTATCGATGCAACCAACATTTCTCGGATCGTTCGTTGCAACCAACGAATATCTTGAATTACAATTCACGACGTGTTGCATCCACAGCAACAATTCATTGAATTCATATCTCACAACTTGTTGCACTTGCAGCAACAAACCTTTCCCGACTTTTCTAACGAACACCATATAATTTTCAAACAACACGCGGCAAAATTACATGGTTTGTATTAGACTTATTGTATGGAACATCCAGTATGGCATTGAGTAGAGTCAAGAGTGATTTCGATTGGTGGTGGGCAACGTTTTTGGAATTGTAATGAAGCAAGCGTCCAGAGGAAATTGAGCCTAGAGCTCTGATACCAATTTGTCACGCCCCGACCCGGAATCACCCGAATCATCGTCCTCGCTGGGGCGTGATGCCGCACGAGCCTGGAGTTGCGCTCGTGCAAGGCAAGATGACAAGTTCTCAAATGGTTATCTTTTGAGTTGATATTCACAACGAAAGAAAAACAGAGTATACGAAACAAATCTCTTTATTGATATTCGAAATCTGATTACAAGGCTTTCGATAGCCTAACAATATATGCCAGATTGGCTACAACACTCAGGTTCTCTCTTGCCCACAAAGGATTTTACCGTTCCATACATCATGCCTTCTATATCTCGGCTGCATCAATCCAGTTGCATAGTCCGAGCGTCAATGCGATCGCACGCTTCAATGCGCTTCGGTATTCCAAGCCTCAACACGTTCAAGCAACGCTTCGTCGCGAGCCATCCATTTCCTGTACCCTGCATGAAGCTGGTGGAGGATCAGTACGTTCGTCCTCGCATGTACTGAAGCAAAGATCATCTTTCCAAACCAACATTTTTATATTTACGTTGAATCATGCAACTTAGCTTATGATCTTGCTATGTTCTCCTTAGGGTCAATTTCATGTCATATTTGAAAGCGTAAAGCATGTTATCATAACATCATGTTATCGAATTGAATGTACAAGCAAGCAAGCAATCTCGTGTTTGATTCGTGGTGCGACTTACCAAGTCGACGCACTCGTCCTTGCGTCCCTTGCACTGACGCAAGGTGAATACGCCTATCTGATTTCCCTGTCATGTTATAAGTGCCCTCTATTCGGATCCATCCATGCAGGATATACGCATACCTTGAACTTCCAAACCCATCGCCCTTAACTATATGAAGGTCACTAGCTTGTCAAGCTAGAATGGACTTATATTTATCGAATCAAAATTGTAAGACGACAGTCACTCAGTTATGGTTGCTAACCACACACGATCCGAGGACCCCCGAAGTACTCGTGTAAGTGGCTTATCACATTCACTAGACAGGCGCTACCCGTCTAGTCGAAGTGCACCAACAATACCGAAAACGAAATCCCTCCTAGGCCGAGCGGTCCCAGCGCCCTGGCGCACCGCGTTCGAGGGACTGCCCATGCACGGGCTTTTATATTCTTTAAGTCTATTTGTCCATGCAACGCATCTTATCTTTCATACAACCAAGCAAGTTCGCTTATCTCTATTTCAATTGGCGTAACGCCTCAATGTTCACGTCGAACGCCCAAAGGTCATGAACATTTCGAAGGCACCATGCCACGTCGACAGTTATGCCATATCCGTGCCACAACTGTTCTTCTCGTCGCAATGACGCCATCTTTTGTAAGTATTGTGCAGCTGCGCACATTCGCCGTCTTTTGTGATCTCGTGCACGTAGGCACGTTTCGACCGTATTTCAAATGTTCTATAACTTAGCATTCAATGTTCGGGGCTTGCGCGCTAGGGCGCTCGCCTATTGTCTTTCAATGTTCTATCCGTTCTAACTCGTGTGCGAAGACACGGTATGGTTCGTGCACTAATGCACTCGCCGAGTACAGTTATCCCATGTTATTGCGGCTTACGCACCGAGGCGCTCGCCTTAGCGATATCCAATGTTCCGTAGCGACTTGTGCATTTGATGCACGTTTCATTTCAATTGTACTAACTTAGTGTTCGACACACGTTATGATTTACTTTCGATCGGACCACGCCCGTGGCGTCGATAGGTTAACTTTTAGCATACAATGATATATTTGACTTATCGAATGAAGGAGTAAAAAGAAGTCAATCCTCCCACCTAAAGTCGATATGCCTTCGTCGTTTTGCCGAGCCGATGCGGCTCGAATTCATATCTTCGTTGCTCGGTCACTCTCCTGACTTAGCCATTCGAGTACTACGTGCTTATTGAGTTTGTACGTCCGATTTGCCTTAGCGTGCCAACGCTTCCGTCCGTCGCAAGGCGACGATTTGCTTTCGCGGACCCCTTACTAAATATTGCCAAAGATCGACCTCTAATATTTTCGCGTCAAAGTATAACCTGCACACGAAATCAACTAAAATCAATACTTGCATCGATTCGGACTTGCGCCTTGGTCGATTCGATTTCTTAGAATCTTCGAGCCGATTCAACGCACTCATCCTTCGGGGCAACGCGGCGCTTCGCATCGATACGCAATCGGTCAACGCTACTCTTCGAGTCAACGACTCAGCATAATGCACCGTGCGGAGCGGGGCATTATAGTAAGGGTCAAGCAAGACAGGAAAGATTGTCGAAATATTTCCAAGAATAGTACGAGGCCAAACGAAATGCATAGGACGTAGTCGAAGTAAAACTCAAGAACCATATACCTCCGTAATTATGACACATGAAGTTACTATCGCGCTAGTGTGCATCTGGCTGCGATTAACTTCCTTGTTCCATAATATGACAGATGGCTGCAGTGCACAGCTGTCACACCAGATAATATAGGTTCCTGAACTTAACTTGGCTAATATCCGTAAAATATTTCCAAACAATTTTTGCAAAATAAAGGAGAAGATGTTAGTCAAAATGCTTAGGCAGTGGTCCAAGTAGAATTTGAGAACGTATTTAACCATGATGCCGTTATCCGAAGTTATGCCTCGCCAGTATTTTTCTTGATGCAAACTCCCAATTTCGTAATACAAGGATAAATACACTTTTCAAACCTTCCTTGAATCAGTCCATGAGACACTTTCAACAATTATCGGGAAGGACAAGAAGAATTATCCAAGAGGCTAGTGAAGAAGAGTTTAGTTAAATCATACGAAAGCTGGAACACAAAACAATGCTGTCAAGAAATCCTAGTTAGGCTGTAGATAGACAGAGTTAACCAAGACGGGGAAGAATGATGATAAGGATTTGTTCTTGCTCACCCGGTCATAACGAAGTGATCCGATTTAAGATATAATCTGATAACCATATACGTCTTCTTAAAATTATGTTGCCAGAATTTTCGCCACGCCAGTAAGCATAGCTGCAATAAACGACGGAGTCCATAACCTGGGTATACACCCTATAATTATGTCATCTAGATTCCTTACCACGCCAACCGGTATGGCTGCAAGAAAATCTAAATTTCATAACTAGGATAGTATATCCAACATCAGGCTCCACGTCCTTGTCGTGCTAGCTAGTATGACTGCGATAAATTCTAAACTCCATAAATAAAGTAGACATTTATCGTTCTCATCAAATAAGTTTATCAGAATATCTTAACTCAATTCACAAAAATTGATTTCAACAAAATCAAAATCGAAGTCAACAACGAACGAACATCATGATTCAAATTCTACGACGAATCAAGGATAAGTAATGGGAACTAGCGAAAACAGATTCCGATGCAGGGTTTAGGAAAAGTTCTCAGGAGAAGTCCCAAAGGTACTATCTAGGTCAAGATTGAAAGTTCTAGAAAATAATCTCAACCTGATATGAGACTGGCAAATCATATTCTCGTCTCAACCTAGAAGATATATAAGTTCAACTTATACCTTCCCTCTGGGGTCCACAAACTTATTCCAAGAAAGAATAAAGTTGATACGGGCAAATATTTCAAAAATCAAGACGAATGGAAACAAGTGGGAAAAGATTTGAAAAGCCTTCGAAATAAGATTTCCAGGGGTCATCCCTGGAATCTACCAAGAGTTCCTAATATGTGACTGAGTACCAAAATCCTAAAATATTACATGACTCAACCTTAATCCTAGGGCAGGCTCGTAGTAGTACAGATAAGCTCAAGTACTACCACGACTTCGCATTAATAGCAAAGACTGACCTGCATGGGCCACCACTAAAAACGTGTCACGACCCGCACCCGGATATACGGGTACGAATACGTGGGCCACGCCCAGCCTACGCCGCAGTATCGGCGGTAGAGCGCTGTCAAGTATACTAAACTAACTATAACATCTAATGATCCATAACTAGAAATGTACTCATATCACATCACGAAAACTAAGGAAGATAAGACAAGAAATAATAACAATATCACTAGAACAACTAGAATCTACAATGATCATAAGACAGGAAATAAGGAAGGAACAACAAGACTAACTAAGGATAACTACTAGGCAACTCACATAGAAGAATAGTGAGATCCACCTCAGCTTGCAACATCATGAAGTCCAATATTGAGGGCACAACTACTCCTAAAATTTTGTCAACATATCCAGTCAGGATGGAACGAGCACAAATCTCAAATAACAGTTCTAATAAGACGATATTAAAAATGTAGCAGTAAATAGAGAGAATATACAAGAAATCATGAAATGTACATGTGAGTACCATGGCAATGTAAGCTGTAAATCTAGAGCTAGAACAAGGCAAGTAAAACTGATCATGGCATGTACAAGAATCAAGAAACATCTATCTAAGTGTGTGAGTACTAGTTTCAACATGTGGCCGGCTTGGGTCTGCACAAGGTCATGATCTAGCCAATCATACGTGTGGTGTATGATTGGCATTCACAAGGTTCACAAGATATACAATGCGGGTATTGACCACACATCTACACTAATACTCCCCGTCCCCGACTAGTATAGTGGATCTAACCATGACACATCATGACACGCGATTCTCTGAGAGGGTAGCTAGCCTTCGCAGGAATCGTGTCTATACAATGCACAAGGAACAAGAAAGACTTGCACAAGATATACCAAGAAAAGCGAGGAATAACATCTCATGACGAAATCCAGAGAAATACCAATCCGTGTGAACAATGTGTCAAGAGAACAAGTGTATCTACACTAAATACAAGAAACATAGACGATATCATAAAACATAAATATTATCCGAGAATGTACTCGCCTGAGATCTGGTGGAATATGTCAACTGGTCCAAGAACAGTACCTCGAGGACCTATAGGTGGAATAGTGTATTAATATAAGGGTTTGGAAGTAAAATCAACTCATACCAAGTCAAACTAGGTCAATCTAAGTCAAGGATTGACTTACAGTTGACTTCTGGTCAACTGGTCAACTCTGGTCAACTCTAGGTCAACTCGGGTCAAACTTGACCAATGTTGACTAACAGTTGACTTTGGGTCCACTGGTCAACTTTGGTTCAGTTCTAGTCAATTGTAGGCTACGGTTGACTTTCGGTTGACTTTGGTCAAAATAGTCAACTGTGGTCAACCAGGGTCAAAACTAGTCTAACCTAGGTCAAATGTTGACTCTACTTCGACGTTCAGTCAAAGTAGTCAACCATGGTCAAACTGGGTCAAAGCTAGTCTCTACAAACATCTACAGGGTCAACACATTCAATTTCAGTGATTGTGAAATCACTGGAATCGATGGATCTCGAAATACAACAAAAGGAGAAAGATTATAATAATATGGTAAAAACCTACAGATGTTGTCAGATGGTGAAACAACCATCACCAACGTGTCCAGAATGGTCAAAATAGCTAGAACAGCCTGTCCATAAGTCCAATTTGGACACAGGGGCAAAAAGGTAATTTTGAGTCAAAACGGTGTCCGTGTCGGACCCACTTTGCACCGAAAAATGTGCAAGAATACTAGTACACTAAATCTAACAAATTATATGTTCACGAATCCAGAATGACGATACGAACCCAACGGTATATCCGGAATTGGATTCCGTTGACCCGATCTCAAATTGGTCCGTTGACTAGGACATTGAAATTCCGATTTGCACAGAAAAATGTGTCGGAGCCAATGTCCTCAAAACTCAGCAAATTATATGTCAATGAGTCTAGAATGACGATACGAACTCAACGGTATATCCGGAATTGGATTCCGATGAGCCGAACTCAAAATGATCCGTTGACCCGGACTGTGGGGCCCATTTTGTACCGAAATGCGTGCCAGGGCCCACGTCCTCCAAATCTAACAAATTTTATATAAAAACATGCCAGAATGATGCCACGAGTCTATTAGTGGTATCAGAAATTGAATCCGGAGTCCCGGGTTCAAAAATGGAATTTAACAAGTGCAAATTAAAGAATTCGGACGGCCAACTTTGGTGTCGAATTCGACCAACCAAACATGCTTATAATGAAACGAAACTTAAAGGAGGCAGGAATAGGGTTATACCAGCTTCACATAGGAACTGGTAGAACGCCAGACGGAGCTGCAAAGACGGAGTTACGAGCTGACGAAGTCGGCTCCACGAAACTGTCCAAAAATAGTTCAAATTAAAACGTCAACTTGGTGGCCGATTTTGATGTATCAAACGACGAAATTAACGGGTGAAATTTAAGAAGAGTGAAGTTGGATATACCGTGATTATGACGGAGCGAAGAAATCGTCGATCCAACGGTCGGATTGTCCAAAAAATTCGTGCGAAGTCGCTGCGACGGAGCGCAAATTCTGGAATTTCCCGCGCGCGTCACGACGGAAACGCGTGGAAAATGCGCGAAACGCCTAGGCGGAGCGTCTTGGTGGACGGTGGCCGCCACGGGGTGGTGCGCCTGGGTGCGCCCAGAGGGTCGGGGGCTAGCCACGCGGCGGGGCACGACCGGGGACCTCGCCGGCGGCGGCTGCTAGTCGCGGCGGCACACGCACGCGCACGTTCGGCTGCTGCTGCAGCGCTGCGCGATGCTGCATTTGCAGCTGTTGCGGCATGCGGCACGGGGCGGGCCAGGCCGGAGCACGACGGCGGCGGCGGCGGAAGGTGTGCGGTGGTGGTGGCTTTGGTGAAGAGTGGAGGTGGTGGTGTCGGTTTGAGCTAGGGAGAAAGAGGAGAAGGGGAAGTTGGGAGGAGGAGGAGAGGTTGTCGGGGAGGAGCTCGTGGCCATGGGGCTCGGCCAGGGTGTGATGGCGCCCGGGAGGAGGAGGAGGAGGTGTTGGCCATGGTGATGGTGTTAGTGGTTAATATAATGAATGAGAAGGTGAAGAAAAATATGAAAAAAAAAAGGAAGAAGGAGTTGAGGGAAGGGGTGTGTGTGTTGCTCGTACACGTGAAGGGGGTGCTGTGAGCTGGTATAGGGAGTGGGGGAGGAAGTGTAGGTGTAAAGGGAGGGATATTTAAATATGGAGATAGAGAGAGGGTGAGTGTAATATATATATATATATATATATATATATATATATATATATATATATATATATATATATATAAGATATTTAAGAGAGATATTTTAGTAAGAGAGAGGGAATAGATATTTTCAAAATAGGAAAAATAGAAAAATTATGTGGGGTATTTGGGCAGTCATGATGGAGGGCAACATGGAGCTGGGGTTGGGTTCAGTGGAGCCGGGTTGGGCCAAAATGGAATAGGTGCAATAAATAAATTATTTTTAAGTATTTATAATCATGGATAATTAAGTAGCATGTAGGGGCTCAAATAAATGGGACACCAGTGTCAGGCGGGTAGTAGGCTTCATTGGGCCATGTCCATATTTGGGGTCGACTAGGTTGGGTCGATGTCGGGTCCCGAAATTAAATTGGAAATTAAATCAGGTTTTACGGTAGATAATTAATTGGCCTAAATTGAACCGAAAGTTGTGCGAAGGAAATAAAGCACAAAATGGAGTGTCTGAGTGGGACACGAAGGTCATGGGTGAAGAGCGTCTCGAGTAGATCAGGCATGACAAGTTGGTTTCAAGAAAATGACTAGTCTGGTGCTCCTAGATTAAAAGTCATGGTAACGTGCTTATGAGGATCAAGGAAAAGAGTGGGAAATCAATTAATAATTAAATGGTCTAAATTGACCCGAACTTGCACGAAGCAAAAAGAGTACAAGGGAACAAGTTCGAGTGGGACACGATATATCAACATGAAGATAATCTCGTCTACTACAAACTTCAAGAAGAAAGTTTCCAGAGACTGGCATCCCTGATGCTCTAGAAATCCAAGTCAGGTAAAGAGCATTTAATCAAATAATAATATCTATTACTACTAATTGAATTATAAAATTAAAAAAATAAGCCCTAAATTAAGGGGCTTACAATAATTAAAGAATTATTTATCATTTAAGTACATGGGGCAAATGGGTTTCCTAAACAATAAATCTACATGATTCTAGGATTTCTAGACCTAGTTTCATAGTTTTAACTTTCGAAATTCAAGGTTAAGTTCCCAAATAAAGGACAAACATATAAATCACCTAATTTAACCTAACTATAATATGAAATAAAATATAAATACAGATTCTTGATTATAGAAAGTCACAGTTCCAAATTCGGAACCCGTGGCACGCAAATCGAGGTGTACCATTGACAAATAGTCAAACGTCAGGCACTCATTGATTTGAGTGTGCAACCTCGTAGATTTCAGCACTACAAGTGCACTAGAATCAACGGTGCCACAAAATTACGATTTAGTCAAAAGTTATCGCTATTTGGCTAACCGTGAATATGAGAGATGATTAGGATTACCTAATTTGGATAGGATTATGACTAGTTTAAATAAGGATAGCTTTAAATAATTGTAGATATGATTCCAATAGGATTAGCTAATCCAAAGATTTCTATATTTATTTAAATGGAGATATAATTTAATACAAATGCGGTTATAAGATAAGGATCAAGAATCCTAACGGATAAATCATCTCATTAATTCAAATCAAATAAAATTTTAAAATTAAGCCAATATAATCCCAATCCAGTAATTGATCACAATAATAATTTAAAATAACATTTAATATTACCAAATAATTGAAAATCATATTTGCATGTATTCAAACTTTTTTTTAAAAATAATTTGGCTAACCTTTTTGTTATTTAAAAATACCTATATGTTCCCTTTATAGAAATTCCAAGAAAAAGATATTTTCTAACACAAAATATTTAAAATAAATAAAATACTAAAAAATTGAAAACAGTCGTTACAAATCTACCCACCTAAAAAAATTCGTCATCGAAATTATAAATAACGCACGATCTATGAAAACGAAATGCGATACGGAAGAAGAAGTCAAGTACGAAGATCGTATCGTAATTTTTGAGCTGCGGGAAGAACGGTTGTGTATGTCATCCTCGCTCTCCAAATTTTCGGCGAGGGATGCTACAATGACATACAAACAAAGAGAATATGTCGATTCCTCTTCATATAGCATAGAAGGGTTATATCTGGGGGTAACGAACTATAAGGCACGTCATAAAACTTATAACGATTTATTCTAAACTTCCTATTCTAAATAAGTCTACCTATGCCATGATTTATATGGTTACTTCGGATGTTGAAGGTTCTACTTACGCGATACCAATGCTAACTAAAAATTCCAAATATTTCTAGGCAATGACAAGTCAACTATATTAAGAATGATGACTAAGCTAGTGAAGGTGTGGCTCCAATATCAAATCATGTCTCAACCAATAATGGCGTAACTAGGATAACAATAGTTATATCCCTACTCTTAGGATGTTATTTTTTTACAGCCATGGTAAATGCTCTATGCCAGTATTGATGTGCTATAAGATGTCTAATCATATCTGAGTCATTCTACCTGGTACTAGGGTTGGGTTGATCAACCCATATCAATCAAGGTTAGGGTCAAGCAAGACAGAAAAATAGTCGAAATATTTCCAAGAACGATTCGAAGCCAATCTGGATGCATAGGATGTAGTCTAGGTAAAACTCGAGAATCGTATATCTTCATGCTCGTTATCTAAGTTATGCCTCGCCAGTATGCCCATGGCTACAAAAGTCCTGATTATGTAATATATTACCTGAGATCCTGCCTCGCTAGTATGCCTCTGGATGCAAAAACCCTGATTCTATAATACACTATCTGAAGTTCTGCCACGCCAGTGTACCTCTGGATGCAAGACTCATGATCCCTTAATACATCGGATAACTACAGGGCATATCTGCTTTATCAAATAATATAAATTCTCGAACCTGCCCTTTGCTAAATCTATGAGATTTTTTTTCCTCCAAAATCTTTAGCAAAATAAACGAGAAGTAACCAATCAAGGAATCAATAAAGAAAAGTTCAATCGAGTCATAGGAAGGAAAGAACACAAAGCAATAATGTTGAGAAAGAATATAACACGAAAGCAATCATGCTGAAGAGTCTTAGAGAAGTCTATAATCATAGTTGTGGATGTATCCTCAGGCCTTATTCCTCAATCGTTTGCAGGCTCATAGTAGTACGACTATATTAATCATCATGCTTAATATAGTTAACTTGTCATTGTTTATAAATATTTGGAAGTTTTAGTTAGCATCTCTAGTAACCATATAAATCATTGCAAACTTGTTTAGAATAGAAAGCTTAGAATTAAATCGTTAGAAGTTCTATGACGTGCCTTATAGTTCGTCCAGCTATAACCCTTCTATGCTATATAAAGAGTGAATCGACATATTTCCTTCGTTCGTGTACTATTGTAGCATCTCTCACCAAAACTTGGGAGAGCAAGGATGACATACACAACCGTTCTTTCAGCGGCTTAAAAATTATTGTATGATCTTCGTACTTGACTTTTTCTTCCGTATTGCATTTTGTTTCCATAAATCGTGCGTTATTTTTAATTTCAAGGACGAAACTTTTTTAATGTGGGTAGATTGTAACCCATGTGTTTCAATTTTTTAAGTATTTTATTTATTTGACATATTTTGTGTTAGAAAATATATTTCTTTTTGAATTTTATAAAGAAAAATATAAGTACTTTTGAATAACAAAAAGGTTTGGCAAATTATTTTTAAATAAGATTTGGATTTATACAAATATGATTTTAAATTATTTGATAATCTTAAATATTATTTTAAATTATATTGTGATCAATTATTGGATTGTGATTATATTGATTTAGTTTTAAATTTTTATTTGATGTGAATTAATGGGATAATTTATCCGTTAGGATTCTTGATCCTTATCTTATAACAGCATTTGAATTAAATCATATCTCCATTTTAAGTAAATCTAAAAATCTTTGATTAATCTAATCCTATTGGAATCATATCTACAATTATTTAAATATATCCTTATTTAAACTATTCATAATCTTATCCAAATTAGATAATCATAATTATATACATATTAATTAAATTCTAATAATATTATAATTCAGTAATCCCTTCATATTATATATACATATTGAACTTATGAATAAAACCATCTCTCATATTTTACTTCCCCAAATCTCCTCTCTTTTTGTCCAAAACAGCCCAAAATTTGTCACGAAATCCGCTTCGTTTTTCAGAAGCTGTAGTAACTTCGCGAAGCTGTTGCGACCAACTCCGGATTATGTTTTACCTCCAGTTTTTTTGTTAGAACAGTATCGAGGTTAACTTTCCAAATATATAAATTATTTTCTGTAATTAGGAACGTGGATTCCTGAAAAATTGTTTGAGTGCTAGTTGTCCAAAAATATGTGTCGTACTATTTTTTAGATTCTGGGAGATCCTAAACTCCGTTTTGTGATCCATTTGATATTTTGGGAAAGCTAACACAGATCTACTTTTCAAAAATTAATAAATTAGTATTTTACTTAATTCACAAAAATGGTCAGTAATTTACCGATTTAGTCAAGGTTAGTCATAATGATGATATATTTGACGAAATCGTAATTTGTGTCATCATTAATTCCACTGCACTCGTAGCGCTGAACTAGATTACACACTCAAATCATTGAGTTCATGATGTTTGACTATTTAATCAATGGTACGCCTCGATTTGTATGCCACGGGTCCCGAATTTGAAACTTTCTATAGTCAAGAATTTATATTTAGATTTTATTTTATATTATAATTAGATTAAATTAGGTGATTTATATGTTTGCCCTATATTTGGGGACTTAACCTTGAATTTCGGAAGTCAAAACTATGAAACTAGGTCTAGAAATCCTAGAATTGTGTAGATTTATTGTTTAGGAAACCCATGTGTACTTAGAAGACTAAAATAATTCTTTAGTTATGTGTGACCTTTGATAGGTTTGACATTGCAAAGTCAGCGGGGACTTGGACAACATGCAAGTACATGTTGTCAAGTTTTTTAATTCATATACCATGATTAAATTATTGCTTATTTTATCATAGATTCACATGATTATAGTCTTAGCAGTTATTTTTGTTTTTCTTGATTAGAGACATTTGTCATATATACTGTATTTGATTTAGATATAATGGATTGTTGTACCCATGTTAGTGTTAGAACCGCGAGGACGATTATAAACACATTGATATATTATAAAAACATATAGTTTTCCTCCTCGAATCTCGTTATTTGTGACACTATGACCTCTAAGGTCGAATTATCGACCTTTGGAACCATGTAAGGCCGAGTTATTTGTTTTGTAACCCTGTGACCTCTAAAGTCGGGTGAATATTCTTAGTCGTGGTTTATTTGTGAGCTACGGTTTTTGTAGTCCTTCGTTATATGCAGTATAGGTTATGCTCTAGTTTATTTTTTCATGCTTTATCACTATCTATTTCAATGTTATATTTTGATATACTTGGCTTGTAATATTATGTCTCGTTCCGTCCCTCTGAGGACCCGAGGATCTCTTTAGCTATAGACGATCGACAGGATCTCGAGTACGACTATTTTCACAGTCGCTTGGTAGTGGATTTGTCTCCACGGGACAAATATTACATTCTCCATTTCAATTAATATAATTGATTAGTTATTTCTTTTATTCGTTGTTGTAGATGAGATATAAATATTTTATGTGGTCATAAAATAATATAATACAGCTTATGTATATCAGAATCTGCGAATCCCATTCATTGGAGTAGTTTACGTATACATACAGCTGACATGCCTAATCCTACGTATTTTGAAACTGAAACGTGACACTAAAAGACTAATGCTTTGTCCAAGAAATAATAAGCACCGATGGTACTTTTTCGCTCAACCATGCAACTCACAAAGTCAGGATCCGAATAAATAAGCTCAAAGAATGTGATTTGGGGATACCATATGCCAACTGCTAAAGTGCCTTTTAAGGTATCGAATGATATGCAGCTTAACCGCGGACAGATATGATTCATTAGAGTTTGTCTGATATCTAGGACATAAACAAACAATAAACATTATATCAAGACGACTAGTAATTAAATAAAATAAACTATCAATCATACAACTTAAACCAGGGCAAGTAGATATCCAGAGTCTGTAGGCTTTATAATACCTACATTCTCAGCAATCAAATTACTTCCATACCTACATTGTAAACATCTGAGCGTATCTACATTTCGAGCAAGAATACAAATATCTAAGCTGAGCAAGAGAGTACTCCATATTGTTAAATTTTTATAATGACATGCAAAGACCTAGTTACATCGCAGAATCAGAAACAAGACAGACAAAGATTTACGCTATGAATCACTCAATTAACATCACTCTCTTCCTATTATCTAATACCACACTTTAACATAGGATATTGAAAAATAACCCAAACTCAAGTTTATGCCTTTAATAAGACCCAAAAGTATCTACCTTATGAACCAGAAAATGACTTGAATATCTACATTATAAGCAGCTAGATCAAGACATCAACGCATGTCCACATTTGAGCAAGAAAACTGGTAATATCTAGTATCAAACGACCCATACACCAAATCCACATATCAAAAGACCTATTAACCCATACTGCCAAAACTTCCAGCAACAAAATTAATCTTGGAGTTCAGCCCACGACGACTGATACCAAAACATATCACATATTGCATCAATCAACCCTTCCCCTACGCATCAATCAACATAATAACAGACCACAATGCAAGATGAGATGCCAAGCTTAGTCCTAAACACAGGAGTACTTAAAACGGACCATAAAAGTACATTGTTTATATGGGCAAGGCCACAAGCCATCAAAAGCTGTGATCTCCTGCAGCCCCACAAAACATAGGTTCAAACATATACTGAAACCAAATATAAGCTAAACCCCAGACACAAGGTTCAAACATGCA
Source organism: Iris pallida (assembly GCA_029216955.1). Taxonomy (NCBI): domain Eukaryota; kingdom Viridiplantae; phylum Streptophyta; class Magnoliopsida; order Asparagales; family Iridaceae; genus Iris; species Iris pallida. The sequence goes on from JANAVB010043019.1 coordinate 8,153,783, forward strand.
ATGTAGAAAATATATGCTAAACTTGACGAGAGAGAACCCCTCCACACAGATATTTCTAGTAGCAATTCTTGGTAGCCGTCACTTAGAAACCATGGATTTTGATCTTATCCTTCTTCACAATGCCAGCCTGCTCAAAAGTTTTCGTCTTATTAAGAAAAGATAACAGCTAGGAGAAGCAAGCAACAAAGAGAAATGCTACATTTGGGCTTACCTGAACAAGGAAACTGGAAACGTTCTTACGCTGATCACCCTGAAGTTGAATGACCTGTGTACCAGATTAAGCGACCAATCAGTAAAAAAATCATGGAGTATTTAAATCTCATTTGCAAGTAAAATATGGTACAAAAATCGCTGATAAGAAGCTGTTACTGTATCAGAGAGGAATTACCAACTCAAAACATATGGGATTAGCAGACATCCCCTAGTTTCCTCCCCCAAGTGGAGGATCAAAAGATGTCAGCGACTTGACTCAAAACAAGATAACCTATCATAGAGGAATTATCTGTCCTACTTTTAAGGAACTATTAAAGCTAGGAACCCCATTATTGGTAAACGATCCACGATCAGAAGATCATGGCATCTCTTAAAAGAACTATTAGAGCTAAGGACAGAGGGCACCGAAACCCATAGACAGGTCTACGAAGAAAACCAACAAAAGTAAGATTGTAGAGACCACTAAAAGACACCTAAAGGTGCACCCAACAAGACGGATAATAAAAGAATATCCATCACTTCGTTTTTTTCACTTGATCAGATCGCAAACTTATAAGCGAGGACGTCCATCGGGTACTGATACCCAAATGAGAATCAACTTCAAGTCACCATAGAAAATCAGTATATATGATAGATGATGTGGTTAGCCACATCCAACCGCTACACTACAACCCTTAAATCATGTAAGGAATTAGATTATAGCCCTCAACAATTTTACCTGTCCTAGCTCTGGATCCTGGACAACAGTACCATTACAACAGAACTCCTTCTTTAGATCCTTCAGGATCTTGCTGTAGCTGAATTCCTTTTTCAATCCTTGAACAGTAGTCAGACTCTTCCTGCCGTTGCGCTGCTGTATGCGCACATGAACATACTCCTTTGAGCCAGCAGCAACAGAGTCGTCAGCATTTGCCTCAGCAAAAGGATCTTCACATACACAAAAGAACAATAAATTCCACTTGACCCCTTGCAAATGTCATAAAATGGACCATTATAATTGAGGTTCCATATTATCATACCGAAGGCTGTGGGGATCTGGACGTCGAGATCAGACATGAACTCTTGACTATCAAGAATCAAAGCAACCGAACAACAAGCTTTATTTGCTTATATCACACTTTGCACAACAGCTGAAAATGGTGAAAAACATGCATGTTACAAATGCACATGAATAAACGAATACAAGTGCAAATAGATGCAGCTCGTTTTTCGATAACAGCTGAAAATGGTGAAAAACATGCCTGTTACAAATGCACATGAATAAACGAACACAAGTGCAAATAGATGCAGCTCGTTTTTCGATAGTGCAGATTGAAACTGTATTAATTGAGAAAATCCAATAGAGAATCATGATTATGCAAGTCCAATTGTCCCATTTTTAAAATGTTTAAACTAGATTTAGACATATAATCACCTTGAAAGCTTATGATATGAAGTATGTAGAACTAATCAAAATGAACCAAAGAAATAACAGACATCTTACAAGGAAATCCAGAGGATCAAAAAGTATACAAGGAAAACCAGAAGTTAAATACAATTTATAAGGAAACACATGCAACTAAAAGCATCTTAAAAAGAAAAATAATTTCATCAAAAACAAAGAACTAAAAGAGAAATTTCCTTCATCTTCATCAAAAACAAAGACCAAACTGACAAAGGGGAAAGTTCAAAGGGCCTAAGTTTGGCACAAAGTTTGCAAATTTGGAGTTGGATTTATTTTGGAGTTTTGAGATTTGAAACTGAAGTTTGAAATGATGAAACTCCAGTAAGAAAACTAAGGGCCCGCTTGGATTGAAGGAGGGGGGGGGGGGATAAGCAGAGTTAAGTGGGGTTAAGTGAGGGGGGCTTGGATTGAGGAGAGAAAAATAAGAATAATTAAGTGGGATTAAGTGAGTGAGGAGTTAAGTGAGGGGGAATAGAGTCGAAACATATAACCTTGCTTGGATTGGAGAGTTAAGTGGGGTGTGTTTAATAACTCTTGCTTGGATTGGAGGTTTTGAGTGAGAGGAGGATCAATAAAAATATAATAGTTACCAAAAATATCTTTATTACAAGTCATAAAATTAAATTTGATTAGAATTTTAATTAAAACTTGTCAAAATATCTTCACAAATGATGAAGATACGGCGCAGTATGTTAAAAGTCAGAAAAAAAATGGAGAAAAAAATTCATTACATTATATAGGACAAATAAGGAATATTTATGACTTTTTAAACAAAACCACTCAATCCCCCTAAATCGGAGGATTAAAAAATAAACAAAAGAGGGTTGAACCCTCACTCACCCCTCTATAACCCTCCATACTAAACCCCCACCCTCAAACCAAACACAGTTTTATTTTCCCTCACATAACTTTCCCCCACTTAACTCTATTAACCCTAAATTCAAGTAGACCATAAGGGTCTGCTTGGCAATTGTAAGGGTAGCGGTTATGAGGTGTTTTTAGGGTACCGGTTATGAGCGGTTATGAGGGATCCGGTTTTGGGTAGTTTTTAAGTAGCGGCTTTTAAACCAATTCAATCCATGCTTGGTAATTCACTAACGAGCGGCTCCGGAAATTTTTTTACATGAATAAAATTAAATAGGGAAGGGCATTAGTAGTAACAATTATATATTTTTGGTGAGGATATAAATGGAATAAAACAATAAAACCGCTCAAAACCCACCGATTTGGTGAGAATATAAATGGAATAAAATAATAAAGCCACCCAAAATTGTATTACACCGATTTTGGAGGATTTTCGATCAAAATCAATGCCTCAAAAAAATAAACAATCAAGGGTTTAATAAACGGTCGGTTAAAAAATATCCGAGAACCGGTGAAAACACCGTTACGAAGCAGACCCTAAGTTATATTTCAGTTTGGAGGCGTTGGGTGTTTGAAGTAATGTTGGGGTCTATTTTGGAGTTAGAATTGCAGTTCACCAAACTCCAAAATGACATCGGAGTTGAGTAATCATGAGTTTTATTGCATAACTCCACCAAATCCGGGTTTATTTTTGAAACTCCGATCCGAACATACCCTATGGCCTATTTTGGGGGCAAAGTTTGCTAAGATGGACTGGGTGTTCTATGTTGTCACTGGCTGTGGTGATGGTCGCCTAGAGGGTCACCTAGGTATAAGCAGCTAGGTATGCTCAGCATATATATATATATATATATATATATATATATATATATAGCAGGGAACTGCCCAAGATACCCCGAGGCGCACCTAGGCGAGGCGTGAGGCCTCGTTGCCTCACCTCACCTCGCGCCCAAGACAACATAGGGTTTGCTTTGGAGTTTGGAAATTTGAAACTAGTTTGGAATGGCAAAACTCCAGTTACAAGACTGGTGTTTGGGTGTTTACAGTTAGTAGCACCGGTGTTTCATTAAAAAGAAAGAAGAAAACTGGGTTTCACATGAAACCAAAATTTTGGAATTGGAGCACACAAAAATCCAAAACATTTAAGTTATTAAAACATTTAGGGTCTACTTGGTAATGGTGTTTTCACCGGTTTTGGAGTGTTTTTGAACCGACCGTTTATGAAAACCCCTGCTTGTTAATTTTTTTGAGGCACTGGTTTTCGTCGGCTCAAAAACCCCCCAAAACCGGTGTAATGTATTTTTGGGTGGCTTTGTAAACACCCCAAATCGACGGGTTTTGAGCGATTTTATTTTTTTATTCCATTTATATCCTCACAAAAATAGATATAATTATAACTACCAATACCCTTTCCTATTTAATTTATTCGTGTAAAAAACTTTCAGAACCGCTCGTTAGTGAATTACCAAGCATGGATTGGACTGGTTTAAAAGCCGCTACTTAAAAACCATCCAAAACCGGACCCCTCATAACCGCTCATAACCGGTACTCTAAAAACACCTCATAACCGCTACCCCGATAATTGCCAAGCAGACCCTTAAGTTATTTGGAGTTTGGAGGGCCCAGTTTCCTTTCCAAAAAAGATATAATTTCAAAAGAAAGAAGCAAATAGAGAAAACAATAAACAACAAAATAGAAAAATAAGACATCAAGCCCCTGCAATTTTAGAAAGGTCTAATAAAAAGTGGCAGATTATATGAGTGAGCAACAATTTGACAAGATCTTTATGTACGGAACAAATTTTCTCAAGACCTAATTAACTAATCTAAAGAATTATACGTTATAGGGAGGGACATCTATAGTATGAGCTGGGTTAAATTCTTCAAGACCAGTCCAAAAAGATATTTCGACAATGAACTATTTCAGCAAATAAAGAACTTCACAAGAATAACTGTAATACTCGATCCTGATGAAAAATGAAGAACTCTAATATTAAAAAACAACAGAAACACCTAAAGAGAGACCTTCGGCAAGAAGGTCCAATTATAAATTAAGCATCTCATAGTAAAAAAAACTGTACTAATGAGCCCCAACCCTAGATCGAGAACTCCCCAACAAAGAACTTGGGTATTTCATTGCCTAACCCTAGACACCTCACATAGAAAAGGGGGGATTTCTCTTATAAATATAATTAAATCAAATAACTTTCTTGGTTGTAGATGAACCCTAAACCTAGACCAGAACCACCAAAAAGTGGCAAGAACACAATAGTTGTCCATTTATAAATCAAGAACCATATCCCTATATCTTACAACTCTAGTTTTACAATTACAGAAAGTTCCTACAATTCCAAAAAGAGAACTTTCCTATATCAAACCCTAATTCAGATACATATCAACTTTCATAAAAAGAAATTACCCAATAAAACTCTAATATTTCATAGCCCTAACCCTATATATCTCACATAGAAAAGGGGGGATTTCTCTTATAAATATAATTAACAAAACCGCAAAAGTTGAATTGGGAGAGGAATGATAAAGAAACTCACCTTTGATCCAAGGGAGAAACGAAACCCTAACAAAAATTCCTACAATTCCAAGATAACTTTCCTAACGAAAGAAACCCCAAAACCTAGATCGAGAACTGTCCAAAAAATACAACTAGATCAAACCCTAATTCAGATACATAACATCAACTTCCATAGAAAGGGGAATTTCTCTTATAATATTTCCTAGCCCGAACCCTATATATCTCATATAGAGAAAGGCAGATTTCTCTTATAAATAAAATTAACCCAATAAAAGAACCATCTTGGTTGTAGATGAAGCCTAACCCTAGATCAAGAACAGGAAGAGACCCTAGATCAAGAACAGGAAGAGGAAAAAACACCCTAAATTTTCTACAATAACAGCCGAATCATACCCTAATTTGACCAAATTAACACTGATAAAGATCACTAGTTGAATTGGGAGAGGAATGATAAAGATCTCAACTTTGATCGAAGAAAAACGAAACCCTAACAAAAACACCAAACCCAGATCGAGAACTTTCCAACAAAAATAACTAGATCAAACCCTAATTCAGAAAAAAAATCAAGAAAACAACTATAGTATTTCATCGCCTAACCCTGGATCACTCACATATAGAAAGGGGGAATTTCTCTTATGAATATAATTAACCCAATAAAAGAACTTTCTTGGTTGTAGATGAACCCTGACCATATAGATCAAGCACAGGAAGATGGAAAAAAAAAAAACCTAAATTTTTCACAAGAACAGCCGAGTCCAACCCTAATTCGACCAGAAATAACAATGATAAAGATCTAAAGTTGAATTGGGAGAGGAATGATAAAGATCTCACCTTTGATCAAAGGAGAAACGAAACCCTAACAAAAAGTAGAAACTTCCTCTTCTCCTTTGATAAGTCGAGAGGAACTCCAGCCCCTCCCTGTGGATTTATATAGTGAAAAGGAGAAGAAGAAAGAGAGAAGGTAACCGGATCCCACCGGTATTCTCACCCCTCTTTTCCTTTCTCGACCGCACGTCTCCTTACCGGGTCGGTGGAGTACGTCCTTATCTGCACCCGCTTCCAAAATCCCGGTAAGCAAAGTAGGAGCCCTACCTACCTACCCGGCCTCTATTGGATACGGGTTCGGATCACGTTACGAAACCCACCAACCCGTTCTGCCTCCCTCTCGAAGAATCTTTAATGATGCCTGTCAGTCTGTCAGTGGGCTGGCATTTAATTCCGGGGGCACGTGACAGCGATATGGACGGCCAGGATATATCCATGACGTGTTCGCCTGTTCGGGATAACCCGAACGAGCGGTCCCCGTTCGTCTTTTCCTAACATTTGTCACGTGGGGCCCACCACTCTGGCGTGGACTTTACGCAGGTGCTCGCTGCACCGGTGAGATTTTCGTACGGTTGTGGTGAAGCGGCCAACGGGTCGGATCGAAAACGGGTTGGTCCTAAACTAGAAAACCCGTTAGGCATTTGAACTGAAGCCCAAAGGCTTAGTCCAATGCTTCAAGGCCCATAATAATAATATAGGATCATAAGCAAATAAATTTAATAATTATCACATTAATATTAATATTACTGCCATATTAGATTATAGTTAATAAATATGTAATCAAGGTTATCAACTAATAGCCATAAATAAATAATTTACTAGTATTCGTAAGTAAGCAAATAAGTAAGTACATAATAATCATAATAAATTTATCATATTTTAATTATTCTTTTTTTTTTTTTGTTAGCACCAACTTGAAAAAGCGTGATAATTGAGGTATTTTAAGTAATAAAAAAAGTTCATAATAACAACTTGCTAATAACAATAAATTATGGTTTCACCTTGAAAAAATAATAAGATATTTAGTTAAAAACTAGAAATTGACAAAGCATATATAGATTTTCCATTTTCTTCCACACATTACCCAAATTGCCAAATGGAAGAAGGGAGGGATAAAACGGTTTCTTTAGATGAATTGACAAATCTATTCTCCATGTCTCTGAAGTGTCTGTCATAACCATCAAATAAAATCCCTTTGTTAAATATATATATATATATATATATATATATATATATATATATATATATATATATATATATATATATATATATAAAAGGCCTTGTTTGGTTCGCGAAAATGAATGGAAAGAAAATACAAATCAATTGTTTGATATTAACTTTCCTTTGAGAAATTACAATTTTTATTTATTTTTCTTTCTGATATTTTGTTAAACCCCTCATGTTGAGATTCTTTGAAGTTTTTTTCGTGGACTCGATCTGAAGGCCTCCAGTCATCCAAGCAAAAAGTGGGTGCCACTTTCCGCTAACTACTAGGGACAGACGGGTCCTTTGAAGTTTATTAAAACTAGACTTAATAAATCGTCAACAAAAAAACAAAAAAAAAGGATGTTTGTTTGTTTGTTTGAAAGGAAAGTTTCTACTTCTCTATTAACTTTATGAATTTTTTGATGGCTTCTCAAACCTTTTAAATAATGCTATTTGCACATTAATATGTTCATCCAAACTATCACTTTTTACGTGGCAGCTGATATGACATATGACATGTTACATGACAAATTCTAACTTAAAAATTTAATTATCCAATTTATTTATTTTTATTTTTATTTTTATTTTAACGTTAATATTAATTTTAATTTTAACCTTTAATGTTAATATTAATTTTAATGTTAATATTAATTTTAAAATTTGTCTTGCCTGCTCTAATGTCAAATGACACATAAGATGATACATAAGAAAAAGAAAAATACTTTGGAGGAGGAACAAATATCATTATTCCTTTTAAATTATGGTGGAGCTTTTTGTCCAAAACCTTTTAAATTATGAGAGGTTAAGGGTGTCATAGAAAAATTCAAGATATAAATCAAACGCCATTTATACAGGAGAAAATATGTGTACGACTCCCTATAACTTTCCATAACTTTGTGCATGCCCCTATACACAAAAATCCCATACTGCTACACTTGTAATTAACTTGTTTCAAACATTCTTAAACTATATAAATATTTAAGGGGAAATTTATGAAATGCCCAAAAACTAAAACAGTTTCATGAAAATCCACCGCTAAAAAAACTTTCATCGCGTGCCCAGAATTAGAGAAACTTATCCAAAGCGGGTTCCAAATGACCCTTTTACCCTTCTAATTTATTCAAAGCACCCGCGAAACATACTCTTCAAAAAAAAATATTTCGATTCTTCATCTTCTTCGTTACGCTGCTCACTTTCTATTCTTCCTCATCTTCGATACGCTGCTAACTTTCGAATCTAGGTTTTCTTCTCCAAAATCTTTCCATGTCAAAACGGAGGTCAAAACATTATTTTTTTTTTTTTTTGCGATTCTAAAATTTCGAAAGTCCGTCTAACAAAAAATTCGTTACTTTCAGGCTCCTCGGAAATACGCTCGTTTTGCGACAAACCGGACCTCGCTTCGATCTCCCAGTCAAAAGTTATGGCTTTCCAAACTTTCAACTCTCCATTCTCCGTGGCAAAATCACAGAGAATGGCCATTTCTAGTGTTAAAGCGCAGGAGAATAGTCATTCTCCATACTAAATGACGGAGAATAGCCATTTTCCGTACTAAATGACGGAGAATGGTCATTATCCGTGTCAAAACCACGGATAATTGCCATTCTCCGTGGTAAAATCACGGAGAATGGTCATTCTCCGTGATATTAACACGGATAATAATCATTCTCCGTGATCTTTACACGGATAATGGACATTCTCTGCCATTTTTTACAACGGAGAATGGTCATTCTCCGTCTTTTTCGACACGGAGAATGATCATTCTCCGTGATATTAACACGGAGAATGACCAATCTCGTGTTAACATGGAGGAGAATGGTCATTCTCCGTATTGAAAAAGACGGAGAATGACCATTCTCCGTGTTAAAACCACGGAGAATAGCTATTCTCCGTACTAAAATGACGGATAATGGCCATTCTTCGTCACTTTACCACGGAGAATGGACATTCTCCGTGATATTAACACGGATAATAATCATTCTCCGTGATCTTTACACGGAGAATGGACATTCTCCGTCATTTTTTACAACGGAGAATGGTCATTCTCCGTCTTTTTCGACAGAAAGAATGGTCATTCTCCGTGATATTAACACGGAGAATGACCAATCTCTTGTTAACATGGAGAAGAATGGTCATTCTCCGTATTGAAAAAGACGGAGAATGACCATTCTCCGTGTTAAAACCACGGAGAATGACCATTCTCCGTGTTAAAACCACGGAGAATAGCTATTCTTCGTACTAAAATGACGGAGAATGGCCATTCTCCGTCACTTTACCACGGAGAATGGCATTCTCCGTGTTAAAACCCATAGAAAATTGTCATTCTTCGTGGTTTTTAAAACGGAGAATAGTCATTCTCCATCATTTTAGCACGGAGAATGGTCATTCTCCGTGGTGGAGAATGGTCATTCTCCGTGGTTTTAACACGGAGAATTTTTTTTTTTAGAAAAATTTTGTCAGGAATAAAGAGTTTCGTTCTTCTTTCAAAACGATGATAATTCTTATGGAAAAGAAGAAGAAAGATCTTCTCTCCACAATTGACCTAATCGTCGGAAACTTTAAATGTCTCCACGATGAAGATGATGATGATGGTGATGATGATGACGAGCGATGATCTGAGTTCGACTGAAGAAAAACACACCGAACTACGAACGATCTTTGCGATCTATGTTGAAGATGAGAGCAACGGAATTCAGATTTCCCGTGAAGAAGAAGAAGACGAAAGTCGCAATCCAGATCTGAGTTTTTTGAATTCAAATATATATAGATGACCAATTCGCGCGGAGGGGTAGTTTCGGTATTATAAAAATAGCAGTTTTCGGCGGGTGGCATCTAAAAGAGAATCTTGGAATATTTAACGTGAAAATACTTAATTCTGGGTATTTTATAGAACTCATCCAGCGGGTGGGCATTTCATAAAAGCCCACTCCAAAATTGGGTTTCTCAGCAATTTCCAGAATATAAACGTCTACCATTAACAAGAAATATATTTACAAACATCTTTAAATGTTTACCATCTATATAAAATATTTACAAACAATTGGAAATTAAAAAGGTAACATTTTTATGAATTATAAATGTTTCTAATTGTTTTAATTGTTTGTAAATGGTTTATGTTGATGGTAAAATTTTAAAGATCTATGTAAATGTTTTTGTCGATCATGTTTATGTTTGTAAAAAAAATTGTCAATATTAAATGTTTAAGAACGTTTGCAAATCTTCTACTATATAATGAGACTTCAAAATGGCTCAAAAGTGAGTCGTCTAAGCCGTATGTATATCCCGCTCTAATGAGCTCTCTCCCCACCCCTTTGGGTGCCCTACTGTCATAACTCCTATGTTCCACCAAAGCTCTTCCATACTCTTCTTCCTTGTTCCCTCCTCATTTTCCTCTCCTCTCGAGTGTCCTTCCTCCACCTTCCTTTCAACAGGGTACTTCTGTTCCAATGGGATCCTTCACTGATGTCATTGCAAAAATGGCTAACCTTCTCAATTCCCCTGACAAGGCGGTGGTCGTCTGCCCTTCCTCTAGGGATGGTAGCAGTCCGTGGAATACCTCCATTGCGGTAAAGTCTTTCTCCACACGTAAATTATCCCCCTTTTCCTTAGCGAATATTCTATAGAAGGTCTGGAGGTTAAACTTCTTAATCCAGGTATCAGACCTTAATCGCAAGCTTGGTACCTTTATCGTTAACCTTGGCTCTTTAATAGAGGTAGATCATATTTGCTTGGAAGCTCCTTGGAGCATTAATGGCAATCTCCTGGCCATTGAGAGGTGTGATCCTAATAAACTCCTGGATGATTATTTATTCAACTCTACTAAGTTATGGGTGCAACTCCATAGTATCCCACTTAAATTCCTAAACAGAGGAGCAGTGGGGAGGATTGCTGAATCTCTGGGCTCTATCCATGTTTCCTTACCTTCTGAAGAGGCTAAATGGAAGACTTATGCGCGTGTCAAGATCCTTGTCGACATTTCCAAACCTTTGAAGAAGTGTGTGACTGCAAGGTTGGAAGAAGGTGGTATATGTCAAGTCCTTGTCATGTGTTACTCCTCTTCCCAAATTTTTCAAAAATTTATTTATTTATTCTATATATTTTTTGAGATCGTATTTTTGGATAATATTTTTTCTAAAGACCATTATGGCTCAAGGATAACAATTAGTTTCGCTAACGAATATTTCTTGTAATTTATTATTGGCATTATTTGGTTATTAACTTTTGGATATTAAGTTATTGACTTCGAATTTTGTTTTTTGAAAATTGTAAATATTTTATAAGAATTTTGATTAATAAAAATATGTTTTAAATGATTTTGCTAGTACCAGATGTTATTAATTGATAATAGCAGATATATTTTTATTATTATTAATATAATCCATTATTGGATTAAGATTGCAATATATATGATTTAAATTAATAGATATTATCGAATATATTTTAAATATTATCTATATGATTTCAAGGAGATTTATTTGTTTTAAGATAAGTTTATTTGATTTAAATTAATATTGTTATTATCAACTAATGGTTTAGGATTAAACCGATTTTATTTAGAGTTTACTTGATTTAAATAAAGGGAGATGACTTATCTACAAGGATTAGTAATCCTTACCCAACTAGGAGTGTAAACCCCTATATAAGGAGAGCTCATTCTACCGTTTTCTCCAATCCATCAACACACCAATGGTGACGTGCATCGTGTCTATGTCTATCCCTTTCTACTACTCATTTTTATATTTATAATATTTCCTTCTAGCGTCCGACATACTGGACACGATACAACAAAAAGAATACCAACCCCCTACGCCACCCCGCCTATAGCGAAATCTATTGCACCATGCTCCTCCCGGTCTCTTCCTCCCCGTCAACCCTCCACGCTACCACTTCCTTGTCGTAAACCACCGTCGGTCACCGCCGCACACCCCAGAACTGCCAACTCACCTGACCCCTGTCTTTACCAAATCAACCCCAACAACCATCATCATCATCACCTCCTCCTCCTCCGCCTCGATCACAACCAGCGCCACCCTCACCGCCAACCTCACCTACACCTTCTCAACTTCATCGGCCGTCACCACAGCCCACCACTGGAGCACATCCCCAAACCACCATGGCCACTCCATTGAACACCACTGCCACCACCACGTCAACCTAACCGCAGCCATCGCTGCTACCACTACTCCACTGTCACGTCCCAGTCCCAAAATACGTAGGACCATGATACAGTACATGCCAGCAACACCTCACCAATGGGCCAAATCTCAAAGCAAGCCCATTAGCTAAATGCTTAAGCTATAAATCATAATAACAACCAGAATAATAACACAGGTCACAGGTCACAGCTAATCTCATCCACGCAGAATAATAAGACACAAGATATCAAGTCCAATAAAATATTACTAATAAAAAGATATGTCCAGCAGGAAATAAAAATAACTATGCGGGTAAGACATCCCGAAACCACAATAAGAGTAATAAAATAAAAGTCAACTACAAAATCTGCTAAAATAAAAGGAAATGAAGTAGCAAGAGAAGTCCTCGAGCACTATCTCGTCCTCATGCAATGGTATGACTCCAGTCTCGACTCCAGAACCGTAAACCTCGTCTCTGTATAAGCCTGTAGAGATCACCAGGTCCTCAGGGGGACTAACAAGATACATAAAATATGTCTATCTAACAGTATAACATGCATAAAGGAAACCAGGATAGAAACAAAAAATGACTAAGCAAAAAAGAAAACATGCATATAAGAATAACTACGCATAAATGAACTGCTAGAAAGAAAATAAGTAGTAGCTGCCAAGTTCTACATGAACACATGGCAAGAAGTCAAACGAATAACTAAACCCTCGCCCCTACTGTGGACTCTTAGGTTTGAACAACAAACAACCCTCATCCCTAGTGTGGACTCTCAGGTTAGCTTCAAGCAATCAACCCTCGCCCCTAGTGCGGACTCTTAGGTTGAGAATAAATGAAAATAAGAATAGCAATCAGTTATGATGCACTCATCCTAGACATGATACTATGGAACTGGGGATTCCCAGGACCCTTATTTCGGTGTGCATATTGATTGATAGAAAGTTAAACAGATTTAATACGTATTCTAACCCTTCATAGACGGAAACTAGGGTTCACGAATTATACCTGCGATGGGAAGAAGACAAGTAGTTCCTGGCACTCTCGAGCGGACGACCCCAAGATCTTCTGCATGTATTCCTTCCTCGAGTTGGACGTCGTGTGGGCGACGATCTCCCAACCTTTTCTTCTCCTTGGCAGCCCTCTCTTTCTCTCCTTACGTGAATCACGAATTTAGAGAAAGCTTCAGATTTCTGATCAGTCATCTGGCGGCCAGAGAATAGAGGATATATATAGGCTACGACAGGGACCATGAGGAGAAATTAGGGCTAGGCCTCCTAACGGATCTGGATATCCCGTGTTCATCCCGAACACACAATCTAGGCCCATTAACAATAGCTCGATCCAATAATGAGCTATTGTTGCACTACCTTCCTAATTCTAAATTATATTTGTGGGCTCCTTTTATTATATGCTCGTTTGGCTCCCCATATTAAGATATCGAATATCCGTCGATCAAATTAAGTTACTGACAACTATATTGATTTGACATCTTTTATCCTTAAGTAGTACCGCTCAATTTTATTAGTCATGTCGGATATAATCCACCTGCAGGGTTTACATGACAATCCTTATGAGCTCCTTAAGGTGACATCATCAACCCGATGTATCGGGACATGGATTCCATATGTAATCAATAACCCATCATACATACAATGTTATTACCCAATTCATAGAGGTTATTGACCCATAATGAATCTCACTCTTTCATGAGTCAAAGTAATGCACACTGCATATACATGTTTGTTATTATATCCGGATTAAGAGCATAAGCATCCATAATAACAGAGGTGTTTGTTCACTTATGTAGTCAGTACAAAAAGAACAACCTCAAGTGGTCCTGTTCAATACACACAAAGTGTACTAGTGTAAACCTATAGTCAAGATAGACTAATACCAGATTACACTACAACCTTTCCAATAGATTGTCCAAGTCCATCTAGATTGTAAAATATTTATATACTCCATAGAAAACTGATAATAAGATCTTCTGTGTGACACCATACACCATATTATCTATAATATAGAATATCAGACATTTATATTAACACTTGCAACAAATACAATATGCAAATATTTGCCCATATGATTCTCATTCAAAATTTAAGAAAATAAGGTTACTACAAAAGTGATGCCATTACTAAAATATGCTCAATTGGCGACATATATTTAGCGATGTTAGATTAACGTCGCTAAATTGTGTACATTAGTGACATTTTGTCTAAACGTCGCTAATAGTCGCTACTAGCGACGGCCTAAGCGACGTAACAACGACGTATATCAATCACATGATCTAGTCGTCGCTCTGACGTCGCTAATAGCGACTAACTTAGCGACGGTAGGGATAGCGTCGCTAAATTCTAATTATATCCCCCCCACCGATTTATTTCCTCCCATTTTACTCTCTCACTCTCTCTCCTCCCCCCTCCGGCGCTCTCACTCTCTCCGGCGACTCTCCTTCCTCTCCGGTACGTGACTCTCTCCCTTCCTCTCTCTCTCTGGCCGTTTTGGTTGTTGGTGGTTGGAGGGGTGCGGGTGGCTCGGGGGGAGGTGCAGGGGGATGCGGGTGGTTGGGGGGTGAGTGGGGGGTGGCTGAGGGGGTGGGGCAGGGGGGACAAGGGCGGCTGGGGGAGGGGAGCTAGGGTTAGGGTTCATTTCCTCTCATTTTACTCTCTCACTCTCTCTCCTTCCCCCTCCGGCGCTCTCACTCTCTCCGGCGCTATCACTCTCTCCGGCGACTCTCACTCTCTCCGACGACTCTTCTCCCTCTCCGGTACGTGGTACTCTTCCCCTTCCTCTCTCTCTCTATCTCTCTCTCTCTCTGGCTGTTTTAGTTGTTGGTGGTTGGAGGGGTGCGCGTGGCTCGGGGGAAGGGACAGGGGGGATGCGGGTGGTTCGGGGGTGAGTGGGAGGTGGCTGGGGGGGTGGGGCAGGGGAGACGAGGGTGGCTGGAGGAAGGGAGCTAGGGGTAGGGTTCGGGTTAGGTGTGGGTATGTGTGGGCGGCTGGGGGAGGAGAGCAGGGTGGTGGGGGCGGCTGGGGAGGGAAACATGGGGGGAAGGGAGTGTTAGGGTTCGGGTTAGGGGTGGTGTAGGGGGCTTGGTCAGGGGCATCGATAGTACCAAAAAATCTGATAATTTAGTAATAATTATTTGTTTTCCGACACCAAAAAATATGATACTCCGATAGTGCCGATATTTATAACAAGTAGTTTTGTTGGTTGGTTAATTGGTAACATAGTGATCGGAACATATAGTCCCTGCAGTCATTCGACTGGCGAGGCAGAAACTATGGTACGACATGGTGATCAGGACATAGTCCCTGCAGCCATTCGACTGGCGAGGCAGAAACTATATAGCCGTAGATAAAGTTGACTGTCCTCCGAACATGATCCCTCGGCAATGATGATATGACAACCTATCACTATATCTTATATAGTAGTAGATGATGTCTTAGTATTACATTATGTGAGTTCATCTTGATTCTATTACATTCTTCAGATACTAGATACGATAAGAACATATACTACACCATATGTACAGAACATAGTTGATTCACACTAATGTATGCTAGAATGAATTTTGGGTTGTGTTCTGAGCCATCCGTTCTCACACTTGGCAAAAAATTGGATTTTCTGTACTTTATCTGCTTTCAAAAATATACTCAAATTACATGATGGTTCCTTTAGTTAGCTTGCTTATGTTACAATTATATTATTTGTGAATATCGATCTTACCAGATGGCACCTATGACCCGAGGAGCGGCACGTCGTTTGAAGGAAACAGTGAATGCTGAGGTGGCTCCTCCTACTGTTAAGGAGGAAGTGGCACCGGTAGCTAGTGAGACCGGGAGTTCTATTCATCCAGCACCAGTAGCTAGTAGGACCGGGAGTTCTATTCATGCAGCACTTGCAAGGGACTACATCTCTCCTGTCGTCGTCGATCCCACTTATTCGAGGTGGTTGCGTGATCGTATCACTGAGTGTTTGCGTGAGCTGCGTGGTTCTCATTAGCTATTAGTACTTATTTGTATTGGACTATTTGTATTGGATTATTTTTGTATTAGATTATTTGTATTGGACTATATATATGAATTAGTACTGTGTCAATCTCTGGATTGTATTGGACTACGACATGGTGATCAGGACATAGTCCCTGCAGCCATTCGACTAGCGAGGCAAAAACTATGTAGCCGTAGATGAAGTTGACTGTCCTCCGACCCTTATCTCTCGGCAATGATGATACGACAACCTATCACTATATCTTATATAGTAGTAGATGATATTTTAGTATTACATTATGTGAGTTCATCTTGATTCTGTTACATTCTTCAGATATTAGATACTAGATTCGATAAGAACGTATACTACACCATATGTACAGAACATAGATGATTTACACTAATGTATGCTAGAATGAATTTTGGGTTGTGTTATGAGCCATCTGTTCTCACACTTAAAACACATATGAATTAGAACTGTGTGTCAATCTTTGGCGAACCCAGGGATTGAATTCTGTATTTTATATTCTGTGTTTTGGCTCAAGCTCCAGCTCCATTTGCATTAATTTACGGTACGACATGGTGATCAGGACATAGTCCCTGCAGCCATTCGACTGGCGAGGCAGAAACTATGTAGCCGTAGATAAAGTTGACTGTCCTCTGACCCTCATCCCTCGGCAATGATGATATGACAACCTATCACTATATCTTATATAGTGGTAGATGATGTCTTAGTATTACATTATGTGAGTTTATTTTGATTCTGTTACATTCTTCAGATACTAGATTCGATATAAACATATACTACACCATATATACAGAACATAATGATCCACACTAATGTATGCTAGAATGAATTTTGGGTTGTGTTCTGAGCCATCCGTTCTCATACTTAAATAGATATGAATTAGTACTACGAGAGCGCCGGAGAGAGTGAGAGCGCCGGAGGGGGGAGGAGAGAGAGTGAGAGAGTAAAATGGGGGAAATGAATTGGTGGGGGAATATAATTAGAATTTAGCGACGTTCATACTTACGTCGCTAAATTAGTCGCTATTAGCGACGTCATAGCGACATTTCGCGACGACTAGCTCATGTAACTATGTAGCCGTAGATGAAGTTGACTGTCCTCCGACCCTCATCCCTCGGCAATGATGATACGACAACTTATCACTATATCTTATATAGTAGTAGATGATATTTTAGTATTACATTATGTGAGTTCATCTTGATTCCGTTACATTCTTCAGATACTAGATACTAGATTCGATAAGAACGTATTATCACTTCCCGTTCCCAGAATGCGTATTTTAAATACATGGACTGCTTGAATGTATTTATTTAAATTTTATCATGTATTGCTCTGTATTTAAATTCCTCTAATTTTACACTAATTATTTTTCTGTATTTTATTTTTCTGCTTTTTACTTTGCTTTTGGGTTCGGCCTGAGTTGGTTTATTTTTCGACATTGGGTGGCTCAATAATTCCCCACCTACCCCCTCTCCATTTAAAGCCCTAAACCCTTTTCTCTCTCTTCATTACTTTTCCTTCTCATTAACTCTTCTTCTTCATCCTCCATAACTCTTCCCACCTACCCAGCCGCATAGGCAAGTGCCAACTTGCTTCACGATGGAACCCTAGTATTATTGTTCCATCATCTTCCTTACTTGATCTTAAGTCTCTTTAGTATTTATAATTTACATGGCTCATTTCTTGTAGATATATGTTTGTTGTATTTTCAGATTTATTGGGTTTTGATCTAGCTAACCTTGTTATTTTCAAGTTTTGATGGTTCCATGTTGTAGAGGATTTCGTTCTACCCCATTTTGACCTATGGAAATCCAGATTTGGACTTGAAATGAAAGATTTAGAGAGCTTGGAAGCAATGGCTTCCCTGGTTCTGTTCTCGGAATTGGAGAAGAAGAACAGTGCTTGGCCGCATGAGTTTTTCATGCGGCAAGTCCCTTGGCCGTATGGCACTTCCTGGCCGCATATGCATTCCCAGCTGTATGAGAATTGATTCCCAGCCACATGTACTTCTATTTTGTCGCAGCCGCATAGGCTTTGTCATTCCCAGCCGTATGTGATTCGTCATTTCCAACCGCATAGGCTTTGTCATTCCTAGCCGTATGTACTTCTATTTTGCCGCAGCCACATAGGCTTTGTCATTCCCAACCGCATGTGATTCGTCATTTCCAACCGCATAGGCTTTGTCATTTCGGCCGCATGTGATTTATTATTTCCAGCCGCATAGGCTTTGTCATTTCGGCCGCATGTGATTTGTTATTTCCAGCCGCATAGGCTTTATCATTTCGGCCGCATGTGACCTGTCATTTCCAGCCGCATGTGATTTGTTATTTCCAGCCGCATAAGGATAAGTCCTTGAGCCGCATAGGCCCGATCTTCCCTGGCCGCATAGCATAGAGTCGCATGAGATTTAATTTATTGAGCCGCATAAGATTTGATTTCCCTGGCCGCATGAGACCCGATTTCTGAGCCGCATAAGACTCGATTCCCAGGCCGCATAGATGGAGCCTGACTTGCCTAGCCGCATAGATGGGCATCCACCTATTGCTACCCATAATGCCTTTTGGCTGATTCAGTCCCAAATTCGACATTAATTAACATTGATTGTTATCTTGGCATTAATTAACATTGATTGTTATCTTAATTTATAATTGATCATGCGTTCCTAGTTGGAACTAAGAGACTGGCTAGTCGTCTTATTGAATTGAATGAATGAGACACGTTCATATTAGCTATGAACTATTACAATCGATTGGCCGATCCCGAATATTGGCATACAGGCACATGCAGGCTCCAATTTATTTATTTATTTTACAAAAGCAGCATGTGTACTTTATGGTCAAGGCATGATTATCCCGTGGTTAGTTTTGATTGTTGTATTACGCTATGTAAAACCTAACATAACCGTACGGATATCGTTGTGGAGTTGGGCATATCGTACTTTGTACGGAAGTACTCATTCTAAATGACCATGATCCACGGCATAGGATTTCACTTAACATAGAGGCTACTAAGTTAAATAAAATAATGATTGCATGGAGAGAATGGATTCCCAAGTTCTTACATGGCAGCCCTCTTTGGGACTATTAGTGCCTGACAGGCCGGCTAGTTCCCACAGATACTGCAAATCTGCCATACGGGCAGGGAGCGGTATCTGCTTATATTATTTATTGTATATTGATGACGGGCGTCCCGCTGGGACTCGTCTAATTCATGATTGGCGCAATTGATTGATTGGGTCGACTAGCCTTGCTTGCACATGGTAAGAACTGAGGAATCCTTATTGCATAATCCCAAGGTAACTTGGGACTTACAGTAGCAAGCCGTAGTAGTTGAATGGCCGTTTAAATTGATTTATTTGTGTACTGTACCTACTCTGTTGATTAACTGAGACGATCGGAATGTCAGGACATGACGAGCCAACTTCTGTCCTTGTTTGGTTGGAAAGTTGATTCGAAGTGTCGTGATGTTATGTGAATCCCAGTAGCTAGCAGAGATCTATTTATCATATCTTTCTTATTACTGGTTCTAATTCCTTATATCGTGCTTCCTTGTGGTACTTGCTATTAGAGGTCTAACCTCTCTGGTTTTGCATGACCAGATTTAGAGCCGGTTCCTGAGGACTCATCTTATTTCCACTTCCAAGATGGTCAATACTAGAGGAATGATCGTAGAAGGACTCGAGTGGGTTCCTTACTTTTCCGCTCGTTTTGTTACTTACTTTATACTTTGTCGTTTGGCACCGACATGTTAGTCGGATTATCTTGTACTTACTTTTACATAATTGTAACTAAATCAGGCTGCAGCTGATAAACGATTGTGTATACTTTGTTACATCTTCTGGCTATGTTTGTGAAGCCATATATCAAGAACATTTTGACTGAGCGTTTGGGACGTCTTACTGCTTTATCTTACATGTTCTCTATTACAGTTTCTTGTTCGAATGATTGAGACAATAGATGTTGAGTGACCATAGTGAGACTTTCATGTAGTATGCACCCCCTCGTCTTGTTAGACAACATTGATCGTATTATACGGTATTCATCTACCCGTAATACGTAGCTGGCTGAGTCATTCTCCCGCTCTCCAGTATTCTAGTTCTGGGGCGTGACACGTATACTACACCATATGTACAGAAAATAGATGATTCACACTAATGTATGCTAGAATGAATTTTGGGTTGTGTTCTGAGCCATCCATTCTCACACTTAAAACACATAGGAATTAGTACTGTGTGTCAATCTTTATTTTTGTATTTTCGGCGAACCCAGGGATTGGATTCTGTATTTTGTACTTTGGATTCTGTATTTTGGCTCCAGCTCCAGCTCTATTTGCATAAATCTACGGTACGGCATGGTAATCAGGATATAGTCCCTGCAGCCATTCGACTGGCGAGGCAGAAACTATATAGCCGTAGATAAAGTTGACTGTCCTTCGACCCTCATCCCTCGGCAATGATGATACGACAACCTATCACTATATCTTATATAGTAGTAGATTATGTGAGTTCATCTTGATTCTGTTATATCCTTCATATACTAGATTCGATAAAACCTATACTACACCATATGTACATAACATAGATGATTCACACTAATATATGCTAGAATGAATTTTGGGTTGTGTTCTGAGCCATCCGTTCTCACACTTAGAGAAAAATCAAATTTTTTGTATTTTATCAGACGCACAAATACCGCTCGAGTGAGCCAAAGACATGCAGCCACTTCCCTCCCTCCATTCCCTCTCTCCCTCTCTCATGCTATCAACGTCACAACTTTTCCAGTGCTGCTCCCTCTAATGATGATGAACGAAAAAATCAAAGACCCCTCTCTCCTTTCTCACTCTTCACAGTTCTCATAACAGGAAGGATCAGTACTTTCTAGTTCTCTTCCATCCATCCATTCCTCCGTTCTGATCAAGCCTCTTCCTTCTCCTCTCCTCCACCATGGCTGTGGACCCATCTGCTCCTCTCTACTTTCCTTCTTCTTATTTGACTCTCTCAGCCATATATGATATCCAGCTCAAGTGTAGAGTCGGAGGAGAAGAAGTGGGCAGGAAGAGGAGGGAGAAGCAGCACAGCCGGCGGCATAACCTGGAGGAAGTACAGAAGTTTTCTTCAACATCCGTAGAAGAACTATAAGGATATATCTTTTCACAATATGTCACCTTGTTAAAGACCCTTAATGTGAATATCATGTTACCGTGGTGTCGGAAGACTAACATGTCATAATTTTCTAAGCCGTGTGCTTTGACATAATCCTCCCAACTCTTTCCTCCTATGTAGTAATCTTGTATTTCTTTATGAAGTCCAAGACGGCATATAGTGACTTGTAATGGAAAAATATGTCGTCTTGAACTTCATAAATGTCACCCTCAAAATCTGTGTTACGTATTTTCGTATACGTGTACATATTTCGGGTCCGTATTTTTATTAGTCATGGTTAGCTAGTCATGGTTTTATTTTAGCATGTTGCATTAGCATGGTTATTTTGGTATTTCATTGGTTATGGCTTAGCTTGGTTCGGTTTAGCTTGGTTTGGTTTGCTTGGGTTCATCATGAACCCAAAGAAAACCCCTACCTACCACCACCATCATCATTTAAAACCCAACCCCCTTTCTCTCTCCTCTTTACTCTTCATTTATTTCTCCACCTTCTTCCTCTTAACTTCTCCACCTACCAAGAGAAGCTTAGGCAAGTGCAACTTGCTTCATGGAGAAACTCCATTTTTGTTGTTCTATTGTCTTCCTCGCGAGATTCTAAGATACTTTAGAACTTGGAATTTTTTATTTTGATAGATATTTTCTTGTAGATCTAAGTTTATATTATTTTCGGTTTTTGGGTTTTGATCTATTAAATTTTATTACTTTCATGTTTTGATTCATCCATGTTGTAGAGAATTCGATTTTACCCAAAATAGACCTTTGAAAAGTTAGATTTCGACTTATTTTGAGGAAGTTATGGCCAAAAGCATTTTTGGCCATTTTTATGTTCATCTGTGCTGATTTTGGCAGGGACGATGAATAGTGCTGTATGAATAGTACCGCAGCCGCAAGAATGAATAGTGCTGCAACCGTATGAGCATAAATAGTACCGCAGCCGCATTAATAGTGTCGTAGCCGCATGAGCATGAATAGTACCGCAGCCGCAGGAATGAATAGTACCGCAGCCACATGAGCATGAATAGTGCCGCAGCCGCATGAATAGTGCCGCAGCCGCATAAGCATGAATAATTCTACAGTCGCAGGAATGAATAGTGCCGCATGAGCATAAATAGTACCGCAGCCGCAAGAATGAATAGTGCCGTAGCCGCATGAGCATGAATAGTGCCGCAGCCGCATGAGCATGAATAGTGCCGCAGCCGCATGAATAGTACCGCAGCCGCATAAATAGTGCCGCATGAGCATGAATAGTGCCGCAGCCGCATGAATAGTACCGCAGCCGCATGAGCATGAATAGTACCGCAGCCGCATGAATAGTGTCGCGGAATGCCGCATAGGGCCTATTTTGGCTTTTTTGGCTGTTTTAAGTCCAATTTGGCTGAATTATGGCCAGAATTTCTTCCAACTCCCAATAAGAAAGTTGTAGATCTTTTCCTTGGCTTCAAGAATATGTTATTAGTTATTTAATGCAAGTTTTTCTCATTCATGATAATGTAAGAATAGAATACGATAGTGGCCCGCGGTAGCGCACTCTTGACAAGTAAACTGACATGATATATCTCGACATGCTGTTACGACAACTAGCCTGACATGACAAGTAGGAACGACCTGGACACCGTGGGCGATTGTGTTTGTACAAATAAACTGGCACTGTCTTGTATCATGTCTAGGATGGGGATCCCTGAGTACCACGGTCAGGGGTACCCACTGTAATCGACTAAGGCTAATAAACTAGAATAATTCAGTAGTCATGAAGAGATTTCCCAGCTACAGGCAATCCTGTTATTTGGGCGCACTAAGTGGACTTGTAGTCTACCGACGAGTAGGGCACATTTCCAGCACACTGTCACGTGTTACATCCTTCATAAACGGACATTCGACCTGGATAACCAGATGGTCTGCAAGGCTTGTGGCTGTTGGGATAATCTCATTACATCTTGCTAGTAACTAGGCCTGTGATAACCCAAGTTACTTAAAAGTATCAAGTCGTACTCTTGATTGGCCGTGATTGATTTGATGAAGTTTATTCCAGCTTAGTCTTATCCTGATCCTGTGCAAGATTGTGATATGACATGATTATTGATGCTTGCCTTAACAATAACGATCGGGGGTCCAGTTCTGTTCAGGCGAAGGGTTACAACCCCGGTCCTTGTTTGGTTTAAGGGTTGTAACCTGGCTCCCGGAGCAGTTATGTGTCCTCTCTTCGTTTATTGTCTTATTTCAACCCCATGCCATGTTCGTCATGTTTTACCTTACCTTAATACCATGATTATTTATACTGGCCCTAGCAATAAAGATCAGGGGTCCAGTTCTGTTCAGACGAAGGGTTACAACCTCGGTCCTTGTTTGGTTTAAGGGTTGTAACCTGGCTCCCGGAGCAGTTCTGCGTCCTCTCTTCGTTTATTGTCTTCACTGTACCAATAGTATTTGAGACGGGTTTCTATTCAGGTGAAGGACTGCAACCCCGGTCCATGTTTGGTTTAAGGGTTGTGACCTGGCTACTTGAATGGTTTCTTTGTACTCAATTTACTGTGGTTATCTCTATTATTATTAGTTCTTTATTATCTTTAATATTCTATTGTGATATGCTGATTTTAGTTCCTAAGTGAAGCCTCCTTTGTGGCACTTGCTCTTTCTGGGGTTTGACCCAGCTGGTTTTGTGTGGCCAGATATCGGAGCAGCACCAGAGGATCCACCTGTCTTCCAGCCAGATGGTGACCACCAGGCGTAACCCTGGCAACGAGTGGGTTTCTTTTTGCCCTCCCACTTTATTGTAAAAATTATTCTTTTGAGGCGTTTAGCCGGCGAGCACGTGTTAGCTCATATTGTAACTTATTTATTGTCTGTCTACGGGCTGTAACATGATTGACAGATCCTAGGGTTGATCATGTATGACTGAACTCTTGCTAGTCTTGATATTTTGTACGACTAACTTCATGATCATCCAATATGTAATGTATGGGACGCCTTGCTATTATATATTTGGTACTCTGACATCTTGTAACTATTATTGCTTGCTTGAGATTGAGACAATAGGCTTGTTCTTGATCATAGGAGACTGTTGGCTTGTAGTTAAACCCTCATGTATCTAGACAGCCGTGGCCGTATAGCGAGGTGGGTTGTACTTTAATATACGTAGCTGGCTATGTACGCCCCCGCTCTCCAGTATTCTGGTTCTGGGGCGTTATATGGTTTTAGTGGTAGCCCATGCAGGTCTTGTAAATCAAGATATGTGAGGGTTTACCGAATAGATGTCTCTACCGGCACTCGCCCTCGATCTCTGCTCGTATCCTCTAAATCTCCGAACTCTTGACCTGGTCACATGCTTGCATCTTTGATCTGTCCTGGTCCTTCCTTATTGTTCCCTATGTCGTCTTCTTCAGCGGCATTGTTCCTGGACCTGCCGATCAGCAAGGCGGAGCACCTTCCGTGGACCAGCAACAACCCGGAGATCAAGCCCAGCATTCAGGAGCAGCCTCCAGAGTCATGCCTACTGGAGGAGAGCCACCCGTTCAGCCCGTCCAGCCTGCAGAGCCTGATGATGGCACTTTGGTGGGTCTCATCAGGTCACTATTTGCCTCTCAAGATCGACGAAGAGATGCCTTGTACCAGGCGGTGGCAGACGCTTTGACCAGAGGAGGTCATCAGGGTAATAGCGCGGCCAACATCTTCAAGCGCTTGAACCCTCCCTTCTTCGACGGCAGTGAAGATACGATCGCTGCAGATGCATGGCTTCAGGACACAGAGGTGATTCTAGAAGCAGCCAGGACTCCAGAGAACGGAAAGGTGGCCGTGGTGCGCCTACAGCTACTGGATCTTGGCCGCAGCTGGTGGGCGGCGCAGGCCGTTGGATTAGTGGCCCCCATTGCTTGGGCAGTATTCAGAGAGAGATTCTAGACCAAGTATTTTGATGCTGTAGCTCGGTATGATCTACAAACGAGGTTCACCAATCTGAAGCAGATGGGCAGGACGGTCGATGGTTATGCGGCCGAGTTCTCTAGGCTTAGTCGGTTTGCTCCCACCTTGGTGGCGACCAAGTTCGATAGAGCCCAGCGGTTCCAGCAGGGGCTCCACCTAAAGATTTTGTTGGCGGTGGAATAGTTTGAGCATCAAACCTTTGATGCAGTACTGAGGACAGCCCGGAGGCATGAATATACCTCCCAGAGGATCGTGGATAGGACCGGAGGTCGGAAGCGATCCCATAGCCAGACGAATCAGTCATCAGCACCAGCCCCGGTAGCCAGGGCTTTGACCATTGGAGCTCCGAGGCGGGCGGCCTCAGTGACGTCGGTTCAGCATTCTACCCCGACGCACCCTCAGCAGCAGAAGCAGAAGCAGTCTTCCGCATTGGGATGTTCACACTGCGGGAAGCCAGGGCATGTGGTATCAGAGTGTCGCAGAGCACAGGGTTTATGCTTGGTTTGTGGTGCCCCGGACCACAGGGTTAGGAACTGCCCGAACAAGGGAGTTCATCGGCCTTCTCTAGTCCTTCAGTTAGAGGACCAGTACCAGTCCAGCAGCAGCAGCAGCTGCAGTACCCGTTCCCGAGGCCATTGCCGACGCAGGCCCAGGTATTCCAGCAGCAGAGACCGCAACAGTATGCCCAAGCCCAGCCCTGATCCAGAGCAGGCAGAGGAATTTTTAGCAGAGGGGACCCGCACCCAGAG
Source organism: Iris pallida (assembly GCA_029216955.1). NCBI lineage: Eukaryota > Viridiplantae > Streptophyta > Magnoliopsida > Asparagales > Iridaceae > Iris > Iris pallida. The sequence continues at coordinate 8,179,850 of JANAVB010043019.1, forward strand.
GACATGGTCAAGTGCTGGCCTTGACCATAGGAGAAGAAGGATTAGCACCATGAGAGGTAGTGGCAGGTACTATTCTCGTCAACACCTTTCTAGCTTCAGTATTATTTGACTCTGGTGCATCGCATTCATTTATGTCTGCACGATTCGCGACACGGGTAGGACTCGAGCCCGAGTCACTATCAGTAAGGCTCAATATACTTACTGGTAACGGACTTGTGAGAGTAGATAGAGTGTTTTCTTCGTGTTGGATCGTAGTCAGCGGTAGAGAATTCTCCGCTAGATTGATAGAGTTTCCGATGACCGATTATGATGTGGTCTTAGGGATGGATTGGTTGAGGGACCAGTATGCTAGGATAGACTGCCACATTGGCAGGGTTATTTTTAGCATTCCAGGCGAGCCGGAGTTTTTCTTCTCCCGAGGCGAAGTTGAACCTTCTCCTCCAGTATTGCGGATGGCAGTAGCAGTAGTACAGTTACCTCGGATAGTCGAAAAGTTTTCAGATGTTTTCCCATAAGAGCTTCCAGGGATGCCGCCAGAGCGAGAGATCGAGTTTACCATCGACTTGATTCCCGGGACAGCCCAGTGTCAGAGAGAGTCTACAGGATGGCGCCGTCAGAGCTAGAGATATTGTACAAGATGATTGAAGAACTCAGAACCAAAGGATTCATTCGTGCTAGTGGATCACCTTTGGGAGCCTCGATGCTTCTTGTGAAAAAGAAGGATGGTACATCAAGATTATGTGTTGATTATCGTACCTTGAACTCTGTAACAATCAAGAACATATATCCTCTACCAAGGATAGATGACTTATTTGATCAACTCAAGGGGGCAGCAGTATTCTCGAAGATTGACTTGCAATCAGGATACCATCAGATCAGAGTCAGAGAGCAGGACATCCCAAAGACAGCATTCAGATCGAGGTATGGGCATTGGGAGTTCCTTGTTATGCCATTTGGAGCAACCAATGCGCCGGCCGTACTCATGGACCTCATGAATCATATCTTCATGTCTTATTTGGATCAGTTCATGATTGTGTTCCTAGACGACATCCTGGTCTACAGCAAGAGTGAGGCGGAGCATGAGCAGCATCTCAGAATTGTCCTCCAAATTTTCCGAGAGCACCAGTTGTATGCCAAGTTTAGTAAATGCGAGTTCTGGCTCGATCGTATTTCGTACTTGGGGTCATATCATCACCCGAGGAGGAGTTGAAGTGGATCCCCAGAAGATCATGGCCATTGAAACGTGGCTAGTGCCCAGCACAGTTGCAGAAGTTTGCAGTTTTCTTGGATTGGCCGGCTACTATCAACGATTCATTTCAGACTTTACTCGGATTTCAGCGCCATTGACCCAGTTGACCAGCAAGGAGGTGTAGTTTGCTGGACAGCAGAATGTCAAGATTCTTTTGAGAGATTGAAGCGAGGCTTGATGACGACACCCATTCTCACGCTTTCAAACGGAACCGGAGGATTTTTCGTATATTGCGATGCTTCAGGCAGAGATTTGGGATGTGTTCTGATGCAGCATGGGAAGGTAATAGCTTATGCGTCACGACAACTTCGTGATCATGAGAGGAATTACCCAACCCATTACTTGGAGCTGGCAACAGTAGTTTTTGTACTTAACTTGTGGAGGCACTACCTATATGGAGATAGGGTGGAGATTTTCACCGACCACAAGAGCCTGAAGTATGTTTTCACCCAGAAAGATCTTAACATGCGTCAGAGGAGTTGGCTGGAGCTACTTGTGGATTATGATGTCAACCTGCAGTATCACCCAGGGAAGGCCAACGTTGTTGCAGATGCATTAAGCAGGAGAGCCGAAGTTTATTTCCTGACAGCACAACCAGAGCTGTTAGCCGATCTTCAGAAGATGGGTATAGAAGTTGTCCTCCCTTCCAGTGTGGCATTGATGGCCAGCATGCAAGTTCAGTCCACTATAGTCGAGAGGATCCGGATGGCGCAGTCAGCAGATTCCAAGCTTCAGCGACTCAGAGCAGAGTGTGAGGCAGGAAGAAGACCAGAGTTATGTATCCATGAAGATGGTACACTTCGACATGGGAAGCGTCTTTATGTACCCAGTGGAGATATCAGATAGGAGATCATGGCAGAGGCTCACAGGTCGCAGTATTCCATTCATCCCGATGGCACGAAGATGTACCGTGATATCTGCCAGCACTTTTGGTAGAATGGCATGAAGAGGGAGATAGCCCGGTTTGTCTCTCGTTGTTTAGTCTGCCAACAAGTTAAGGCTGAACATTAGAGACCAGCTGGACTACTTCAACCATTGCCAATTCTAGAGTGGAAATGGGAGCATATAACCATGGATTTTGTGACTGGATTGCCTAGATCCCCGGCTGGCAGAGACGCTATTTGGGTTGTCATAGACAGGCTCACGAAGGTGGCTCACTTTCTCCCGTTCAGAGTTGGTCAGTCGACGGCTCAGCTAGCGAAGATGTATCTTCGGCAGATTGTCAGATTGCACGGTGTACCAGTCAGTATCACCTCGGACAGAGATTCCAGATTTACGTCGTACTTTTGGCATAGCCTGCAAGAGAGTTTGGGGACTCGCCTCCAGTTTCGCTCAGCGTATCACCCACAGACAGATGGTCAGTCAGAGCGTACCATACAAACCTTAGAAGACATGTTGAGATCTTGTACACTCGACTTTGGTGGTTCGTGGGAGGATCACCTGTACCTGGTAGAGTTCTCGTACAACAACAGTTTCCAAGCTAGTATCTAGATAGCACCGTTCGAGGCACTGTATTGTAGGAAGTGCCGATCCCCGCTAGCATGGGACGATATTGGAGAGAGGCAGATGCTCGGTCCAGAAATGATTGCTCAGACTGTTGAGGTGGTCAGGAGAGTCAGAGATCATCTTCGAGTTGTCCAAGATCGCCAGCGTCATTGGGCCGATTCTCATCGACGCCCTCTTGAGTTTTCTGTCGGCGACCACGTATTCCTTAGGATCTCGCCTACCCGTGGCATCATTCGTTTTGGCGTACGGGGAAAGCTTAGTCCTAGGTATATAGGGCCGTTCGATATCCTTGAGCGAGTAGGTGATGTATCATATCGTCTCGCTCTTTCACCGTCACTAAGTGAGGTGCATGACGTGTTCCATGTTTCCCAACTGGGACGGTACGTCCCGGACCTGAGCCATATCCTGGATCATTCGGAATTGGTTGTTGGTACCGACCTTTCGTATGAGGAAAGGCCCGTGTCCATATTGGACCGAAGAGAGAAGGTCCTCAAGAACAAGACTATCAGTTTAGTCCGTGTTGCTTGGGGTCGTCACTCTTTGGAAGAGTCAACATGGGAGCGTGAGTATGATATCCGATCGCGGTATCCCGACTTATTTGACTCGTGAGGTATAAAGTCTTTCTTATGCCTTACACTTCGAATCCTTGCTTGCATATTTGATTGCTTGATTGATTACTTAGCTGTAGATTGCATCTGATAGTGTAACTTGTCCAGACACCTCTAGCCTCTTTAATTAAATTCCGAGGATAGAATTCTTTTAAGGTGGGTAGAGTTGTCATCCCCGAAATCCGTGTTACGTATTTTCGTATACGTGTACATATTTTGGGTCCGTATTTTTATTAGTTATGGTTAGCTAGTCATGGTTTTATTTTTAGCATGTTGCATTGGCATGGTTATTTTGGCATTTTATTGGTTATAGCTTAGCTTGGTTCGGTTTAGCTTGGTTTGGTTTGCTTGGGTTCATCATGAACCCAAAGAAAACCCCTACCTACCACCACCATCATCATTTAAAACCCAACCCCCTTTCTCTCTCCTCTTTACTCTTCATTTATTTCTTCACCTTCTTCCTCTTAATTTCTCCACCTACCAAGAGAAGCTTAGGCAAGTACAAATTGCTTCATGGAGAAACTCTATTTTTGTTGTTCTATTGTCTTCCTCGCGAGATTCTAAGATACTTTAGAACTTGGCATTTTTCATTTTGATCGATATTTTCTTGTAGATCTAAGTTTATATTATTTTTGGTTTTCTTAGGTTTTGATCTATTAAACTTCATTATTTTTATGTTTTGATTGATCCATGTTGTAGAGAATTCGATTTTACCCAAAATAGACCTTTGAAAAGTTGGATTTCGACTTGTTTTGAGGAAGTTATGGCCAAAAGTATTTTTGGCCATTTATATGTTCATCTGTGCTGATTTTGGCAGGAACGATGAATAGTGCCGCATGAATAGTACCGTAGCCGTATGAGCATGAATAGTACCGCAGCCGCATGAATAGTGCCGCAGCCGCATGAGCATAAATAGTACCGTAGCCGCAGGAATGAATAGTGCCGCAGTCGCATGAGCATGAATAGTACCGCAGCCGTATGAATAGTACCGCATGAGCATGAATAATACCGCAGCCGCAGGAATGAATAGTACCGCAGCCGCATGAGCACGAATAGTACCGCAGCCGCAGGAATGAATAGTGCCGCAGCCGCATGAACATGAATAGTGCCGCAACCGCATGAATAGTGTCGCATGAGCATGAATAGTACCACAGCCGCATGAATAGTGTCGCAGCCGCATGAGCATGAATAGTACCGCAGCCGCATGAATAGTGCCGCAGAATGCCGCATAGGGCCTATTTTGGATGTTTTTGGCTGTTTTAAGTCCTATTTAGCTGAATTGTGGCCAGAATTTCTCCCAACTCCTAACATAAAAGTTGTAGATCTTTTCATTGGCTTCAAGAATATATTATTAGTTATTTTATGCAAGTTTTTTTCATTCATGATAATGTAAGAATAGAACACGATAGTGGCCCGCTGTGGCGCACTCTTGATAAGTAAACTGACATGATATATCTCGACATGCTGTTACGACAACTAGCCTGACATGACAAGTAGGAACGACCTGGACACCATGGGCGATTGTGTTTGAACAAATAAACTGGCACTGTCTTGCATCATGTCTAGGATGGGGATCCCTGAGTACCACGGTCAGGGGTACCCACTGTAATCGACTAAGGCTAATAAACTAGAATAATTCAGTAGTCATGAAGAGATTTCCCAGCTATAGGTAATTCCGTTATCTGGGCGCACTAAGTGGACTTGTAGCCTACCGACGAATAGGACACATTTCCAGCACACTGTCACGTGTTGCATCCTTCATAAACGGACATTCGACCTGGATAACCGGATGGTCTGCAGGGCTTGTGGCTGTTGGGATAATCACATTACATCTTGCTAGTAACTAGGCCTGTGATAACCCAAGTTAGTTAAAAGTATCAAGCCGTACTCTTGATTGGCCGTGATTGATTGGATGGAGTTTATTCCAGCTTAGCCTTATCCTGATCCTGTGCAAGATTGTGACATGACATGATTATTGATGCTTGCCTTAACAATAACGATCGATGGTCCAGTTCTGTTCAGGCGAAGGGTTACAACCCCGGTCTTTGTTTGGTTTAAGAGTTGTAACCTGGCTCCCAGAGCAGTTCTATGTCCTCTTTTCGTCTATTGTCTTATTTCAACCCCATGCCTTGTTCGTCATATTTTACCTTACCTTAATACCATGATTATTTATACTGGCCCTAGCAATAAAGATCAGGGGTCCAGTTCTGTTCAGACGAAGGGTTACAACCCCGGTCCTTGTTTGGTTTAAGGGTTGTAACCTGGCTCCCGGGGCAGTTCTGTGTCCTTTCTTCGTTTATTATCTTCACAGTACCAATAGTATTTGAGACGGATTTCTATTCAGGTGAAGGGCTGCAACCCCGGTCCTTGTTTGGTTTAAGGGTTGTGACCTGGCTACTTGAATGGTTTCTTCGTACTCAGTTTACTGTGGTTATCTCTATTATTATTAGTTCTTTATTATCTTTAATATTCTATTGTGATATGTTGTTTTAGTTCCTAAGTGAAGCCTCCTTTGTGGTACTTGCTCTTTCTGGGGTTTGATCCAGCTGGTTTTGTGTGGCCAGATATCGGAGCAGCACTAGAGGATCCACCTATCTTCCAGCCAGATGGTGACCACCAGGCGTAACCCTGGCAACAAGTGGGTTTCTTTTCGTCCTCCGACTTTATTGTAAAAATTATTCTTTTGAGGCGTTTAGCCGGCGAGCACGTGTTAGCTCGTATTGTACCTTATTTATTGTCTGCCTACGGGCTGTAACATGATTGACAGATCCTAGGGTTGATCATGTATGACTGAACTCTTGCTAGTCTTGACATTTTATACGACTAGCTTCATGATCATCCAATATGTAATGTATGGGACACGTTGCTATTATATATTTGGTGCTCTGACATCTTGTAACTATTATTGCTTGCTTGAGATTGAGACAATAGGCTTGTTCTTGACCATAGGATACTGTTGGCTTGTAGTTAAACCCTCATGTATCTAGACAGCCGTGACCGTATAGCGAGGTGGGTCGCACTTCAATATACGTAGCTGGCTATGTATGCCCCCGCTCTCCAGTATTCTGGTTCTGGGGCATTACAATAAAGAAATGCAAGATTACTACATAGGAGGAAAGAGTTGGGAGGATTATGTCAAAACACACGGCTTAGAAAATTATGACATGTTAGTCTTCCGACACCGTGGTAACATGGTTGTCCCATTAAGGGTCTTTGACAAGGTGACATGTTGTGAAAAGATATATCCTTATAGTTCTTCTACGGATGTTGAAGAAAACCTCTGTACTTCCTCCAGGTCATGCTGTCAGCTGTGCTGCTTTCCCCTCCTCTTTCTGTCCACTTCTTCTCCTCCGACTCTACACTTGAGCTGGATATCATATGTGGCTGAGAGAGTCAAATAAGAAGAAGGGAAGTAGGGAGGAACAGATGGGTCCATAGCCATGGTGGAGGAGAGGAGAATGAAGAGGCTTGATCAGAACGGAGGAATGAATGGATGGAAGAGAACTAGAAAACACTGATCCTTCCTGTTGTGAGAACTGTGAAGAGTGAGAAAGGAGAGGGGGTCTTTGATTTTTGCGTTCATCATCATTAGAGGGAGAAGCACTGGAAAAGTTGTGACGTTGATAGCATGAGAGAGGGAGAGGGGGAATGGAGTGAGGGAAGTGGCTGCATGCCTTTGGCTCACTCGAGCGATATTTGTGTATCATCTGGTGGCGCTCCTCCAGCTCCGGCTCCAGCATCGGGTCTAGCTCCAGCTCCAGGTGATCAGTAGTTTCGTTTTTGCGTTTTTGGACTGTACTATATTTTTGACTTTATACCTATTTTGGAATATTCAGTTTTTTCGTTGAGGATACTGAGTTTGTACGTATTTGCGGATATTGATTTGGTTTCTTGAGGATATTATATATTGACATTGTTCGTTGCGGATAGTATTTTTTCTTTATATTTTTTGTATATTCTGGAATGTATTGTGCGTATCGGTCCTGAGTGTTCCACCGAGGGGGTCGACGAACCCAGGGATTGGATTCTGTATTTTGTATTTTGTATTCTGTATTTTGGCTCAGGCTTCAGCTCCATTTGCATTAATCTACGGTACGACATGGTGATCAGGACATAGTCCCTGCAGCCATTCGACTGGCGAGGCAGAAACTATGTAGTCGTAGATAAAGTTGACTGTCCTCCGACTCTTATCCCTCGGCAATGATGATATGACAACCTATCACTATATCTTATATAGTAGTAGATGATGTCTTAGTATTACATTATGTGATTTCATCTTGATTCTGTTACATTCTTCAGATACTAGATTCGATGAGAACATATACTACACCATATGTACAGAACCTAATGATCCACACTAATATATGCAAGAATGAATTTTGGGTTGTGTTCTGAGCCATCCGTTCTCACACTTAAATAGATATGAATTAGTACTGTGAGAGCACCGGAGAGAGTGAGAGCGCCGGAGGGGGGGAAGGAGAGAGTGTGAGAGAGTAAAATGGAGAAAAATGAATTGGTGGGGGAATATAATTAGAATTTAGCGACGTTCATACTAACGTCGCTAAATTAGTCGCTATTAGCGACGTCATAGCGACGTTTCGCGACGACTAGCTCATGTAACTATGTAGCCATAAATGAAGTTGACTGTCCTCCGACCCTCATCCCTCGGCAATGATGATACGATAACCTATCACTATATCTTATATAGTAGTAGATGAATTTTTAGTATTACATTATGTGAGTTCATCTTGATTCTGTTATATTCTTCAGATACTAGATACTAGATTCGATATGAACGTATACTACACCATATGTACAGAACATAGATAATCCACACTAATGTATGCTAGAATGAATTTTGGGTTGTGTTCTGAGCCATCCGTTCTCATACTTAAAACACATATGAATTAGTACTGTGTTAATCTTTGTTTTTGTATTTTTGACGAACCCAGGGATTGGATTCTGTATTCTGTATTTTGTATTTTGACTTTGTACGTATTTGGGGATATTCAGTTTTTTCGTTGAGGATACTGAGTTTGTACATATTTGCGGATATTGATTTGGTTTGTTGAGGATATTATATATTGACATTGTTCGTTGCGGATAGTATTTTTTTATATTTTTTTATATATTCTGGAATGTATTGTGCGTGCCGGTGTTGAGTGTTCCACCGAGGGGGTCGATGAACCCAGGGATTGGATTCTATATTTTGTATTTTGTATTCTATATTTTAGCTCAGGCTCCAGCTCCATTTGCATTCTGGAACCTATTTTTTATATTTTTTAACTTAGCGACATTTTTAGCGACGGTAAAATTCGTCGCTAAATAGTAGCAACGTTAATAAATGTCGCTAAAAGCGTCGCTAAATGTTGACGTGGCAATACGTGGCACCATCAGCACGTCGTCGCCAAAATGTCGCAATAGTGTCGCTAAACGGCGACCACACGATAACGTCGCCTTATACGTCGCTAATTAGCATCAACGAACAAACGTCGTAAATAACGTCGCTAATTAGCAACGTTAATAACGTCGCCAAATAACGTCGTCCTAGCGACGTTATCTCGTTTGGCGACACATTTTTTCGTCGTTTCCAAAACGTCGTCCGAAACGTCGCTAAATTCATTTAGCGACGTTTTCGCCG